>JAYDZG010000029.1:17941284-17955973 GCA_034509265.1 Microcambeva bendego | reverse complement strand
TTGGTTTACTTTAGTGAGCATGTTTGATTCATCATGATCCAGAAGTGGTTAGTTTAGATAAACCATTTTTAGTAATTCCATCCAGTAAAGTCCATCCTAGCTGGATATAATGTATAATTAGATTTTCACCATATGCCATATTACATGCAGAACATCAGTCTGATTGCAGTTCAGCCCTTCACTGCGTGTGAAAGGTCTTGGGGAATTGTCAAGCTCATTTGTACCCACCCAATCCCATTTAGTGCCAGTGGAATGCTACGAACAATCTGTAGACATTCAAGAATGTGACCTTGGCACAGATTTAGAGACAGATGCTATTCCTAGACCAGTGGAGAGCAGATGGAAGGATAGAGGGAGCCAAATCTACTAGGTGTGTAGATATCCACTTCAAGTAAGATGAGTGAAATCATTTTTCTGTCACAACTCTGACACTGTTTGAATTGTCTGATTATAATGATCAGATTAGAACACAGATATACATACTAGTGATTAAGTAAACTTGCTAATGTTAGTTAGGACTACACACAGTTCTACTCAACTGTTACATAATGTTACACAACCCCAAATCAGAAAAGTTTAGGTTAGTATGGAAATTCCAAATAAAATAAAAATCAATTACTTTGCATTTACTTTGACTTGTATTTGAAAGTTGGAACAAGGCAAGGAGATGAAAGAACCAAATTATGTGATTAAAACTGGTAACGAAAATATGTGGTTGTTATAATGGCTTGGAACAAAAGCAACAAGTAAAACAGGCTTAGTCTTTGATGAGCAATGGTGGCATATGAACAAATGTGTGATAATTTAAACAATGTATCTCAAAGAATGATTGATAGTGATTTGCATATCTCTCCCTCTACCATGCATAATATCATCAAATAAATCAAAGAATATGGAAACATTGCGGTACGTATAGGCGTTCTAGCTTATGCTGAATGCCTGTGATATTTGATCCCTCAGATGGCACAGTATCAAGAACCACCATTCAACAACAGCTGATATAATCACATGGGCAAGGGATTACTTTGGCAAACCTTTATCAAGCATTTCAATAAGGAGTTACATGCCCAAATGCCCAAATTTAAGTTAAAAAAAATTCCTTATGTTAACCATGTCCAGAAGCGCATCCACTCCTCTGGGGTTGGAGGACCCTCACACAGTTGAAATTTGTTTTTGTGGTCAGAAGAATAATTCTAGGTCTTTTATGGAAACAATGGAGACCTTGTGCTCCGGATCAAAGATGAAAAGGATCACCCAGACTATTATCAGCAACAAGTCCAAAGGCCAGGGTCTGTCATGGTATGGGACTGTGTCAGTGCCCTTATGTTATGGCAACATTAATACAGAAAAGTACATTAAGATCTTAGACCAACATATGCTGCTTTCATGATGACCACTAGCTGCACACATTACAAATGCATGGCTTTGGAAGAAGAGGGTGCAGGTACTGGACTGGCCTGCTTGCGTTTTGGGGCCAAGGATGCCAAGTGATTTAAATTGTGGTAAGCAATGGCAACATTAGAAAGTGGTAAATGCTTTACTGTCACAACTTTTTTAGAATGTGTTGCAGGTCTAAAATGGAGGAATGAATGTTTATTAATAGATTAAATTAAGTTGACCAGAAAAAAAACATGATTTTTTTTGGGTTCATACTGTCTGTATTCAAATAAAAGTCCAAGTAAATGTTTTTTTTAATTTGTGTTTTTCATGCTTTCACAACTTTTTTTCTGATTTGGGTTGTAAGACATGACTATGTAATGGTCAAATGGTAAAATATGCACTATAAATTCGCTAAAAGGGACATAAAACTAAAAGGTGCCTTGGGGTGATTTAATAGACCGATTATTCAAGAAAAAAAAACTTGTACAATGACTAGACACTGTTGTGTTTGAATAGATAAACATTGGGCATTTAGTTTTAAATCAATAAACTAATTTGAAAGACATAACAGTGTGAGACTCATTATTGTTAAGTCAATGCTAGTTCTCAGAGTGCTCTCTTTTTATGAAAAAAAAGTTCTGGAAGTTTTGCATTTGCAGTGTAATGGACCCCAATGCCAGATACATCCAGTCAAGTTAATTGGCACTACTAATATTAACCTGAGTGTTTGTTTACCCTGTAAGGAATTGCCCACCTGCCAATGGTGCTTCCTACTATTGTAGTGTTGTTAGGTAATTTGATGTGTTTTGAAGAAGGTAGTGGTCACAAAGATGGTCTGTAGTATTCAAGCATAAATTATTACCACAGATTGGGCATAACATTATGGCCACCTTTCTAATATTGTGTTGGTCCCCCTTTTATTGCCCTGTTTTCTGACACCTTTCTATCAAAACCAATGTTAACTTTTTCAGCAATCACTAAAGTAGCTCATCTGTTGGATCAGACCACACTGTCCATCATTAGGAATTAATGAGCCTAGGTTTTACTGCCAATTACCCTGTTGCTGGTACTGTGGCTAAGAGGTCATTTTTCTAAGAGGTCGTTTTTTTTATCAAATATATTAAGTTATATTCATAGTGGTTTTCTAATTATCATTTATGGTTTTACCAGGAAACTAGCTTCAGCTATCGGCATTAATACTGTTTTTTTTTCTTCAGTGTAGCTAATTAGTCGTCTGATTCTGGGGATCTTAATCTCATCCGAGGAGGGTATATTTTCTCCCTCTGGTGCATGCACAGTCCACTGACCCCCGTCTTATTCACTAATAAACAGGGATAGTGGTAGCCTAGTGGGTAGAGCTTTTGGCTGTCAACCGGAAGATTGGCGATTTAAATCCAGGCGCTGCTAGGCATTGTTGGGTCCTTGAGCAAGAACCTTAACCCTGACTGCTGCAGGATGCCTTATGATGGCTGACTCTATTCTCTGAAAGCAAATCCACCAAAATTCAGACCATACATGAATCCTCAAGGGAATGGCAAGTACCATGCTGATTGGTTAATTGCATGTTACGCCTAAAACAAACACATAAATAATTAAGACACTTAGTACATGCTTTTTGCGAGTTTCCAGCCACGCAAGGCATACTTTTCCTGTCGTTATGGTAGCAAAGACACACTGAAACACCCTAAATCAACCTGTGCGGTGCATGGTTGATGAGCTTGGCTACAGAACACTAAAATAGGGTCCTGAGGGTCACACAATATTGGTGCCTCTGGCAACTAATCTACATTGAAGACCTTTTTTGAAAATCACTTTTATTTTATTATTATTATTTTTTTTACAATCCAGCAAACTAGTAGGTAGATTGGTTTGGTACAAGCTCATAAAATACCTTTTTTTATTTGGGGTATTAAAAAGCTAGAGCAAATTACTTTATTACTTTGCTGCCTGTTAGCACAACAAAAGTGTGACAAATATGCAATAACGCAATCACTAAGAGTAAAAATCTTTAAAGAAAATAGCAAAGCTAATATGGGTTTGAGTTGGTGGAGGTTTGTGGACGTGTAGTAGTATCTATTTATACAGTACACACCATTAACACTGTTGTTTTTGTTTAATTGTTAAAAGTACAAAGAAAACTTTTCATGTGTTTTCATTAAAACAAATTTTGAACTGCAGCATGTTTACGACTGTGTTACCTCATCCTTTCTGTTAATTGCACAGTCCCAACTTTTGAAAATGAGTATTGCTATTACCTGTGTATGCAAAGATTACCTTAATATTTTTAATATTTTTTACATAATTTAACAGTACAGAAATGTAAATTACACAGACCGGCGCTGAAAGAGCATACACTGATCAGGCAAAGCATTATGACCACTTAATAATTAAATAAATAAATATTTTTTGGACCCCTTTTTGGTGCCCTGTATACATACAAAAAAACTGTGATGCACTGTGTATTCTGACACCTTTCAATCAGAACCAGCATTAACTTATTTTGCAATCTGATTTACAGTAGATGTTTACCACTATTGTAATGTTACCACTGTTCCTTTCTTGGACCACTTTTGATAGATACTGACCATTGCAGACACCCCCCAAGAATGTTTGGAGATACCAATTTTACATGCTTCTAACACATCAACCTTGAGGATCAAATGTTCACTTGCGGCTTGATAAATCTACCTACCTACTAACAGCTGTCGTGAAGAAGAGATTGAGTGTTGTTCATATTTACAGAGGCAATGACAGGGCTCCTAAACACATCAGCTTTCTATTGCCAGTGCTCACTTTGCTCCTGGAGGTCAGTTTTCACCCCTCTTTGCATTGTCCTCTGTGGATTACTATGCATCATCTTTGCATTGCTTTGCTGCTTCTGAGCTGGTGGAAGCTGATTGACTAGTGTGCTTCTTATTTTTCTTCCTTTAATTGTATTTAAACCATTTTATATCTATTTTTAGTAGTTGATTCATATGTACTAAGTTAATTTGCCATTTGTGGACAAAATCATATCAAAATCAATTACCTCAGCAGCTGCCAGTACTAACATTATAGATGGGCATTATGATCAAGAATTGATCACAGCAGTATTTTCACGTTTCACTGTATATCAGGGCTTTTTTTTGTATGGCTGTCATACTGTGTTTTTTATAAGCACATATAATATGAAATTTAAATTTAATCAAGAAAGCTTTGAGTAGTATAAGCTATCCTTGGCCACACAAAATGACAATATATGATGAAATTAGTATGCGTGAAACAGTAGCGATTAATAAAATTCTCCCTTAATAGAGTTCTCCCTTAGCAAATAAAATGACCTTTCCAATCTCCATTATACAGTCTGACCATAGGTCTGTTGGAGAAAAGTGGACAACTTTATATCTTTTCCCACCATATCTGGAAACCTCTCTCATCTGTTAACACTGTCTAAAATAATTTGATTTGCTGCCTACGGAGGCCTACAGCTGTTGTAATAACTATGTTGTCATATGACAGTATTTGAAAAATTCATACTGTACCGCCCAGCACTAACTAGTTTTATTGCTTTAAATAAAACATAAGAAGCATATCTCACTGACTTCAAAAGCTGTATAGCTCATCTTCAGCATATTTGTAGTAAATCCAGGATATTTTATTTGCAAGGTAATCCCTACTTGTAAGATAAGCTTTTCAGATAGTTTTCTAAGAAATAGAAAGTCCATAACCCATTTTAATAAACAAAAACAATTAATATAATAATATCAGTGTGCATGAAAGCACATGAAAAGGATGTTAGCATGCTTAACTATACAGACTGGCCAACATAAGTAATTTGTTTATCAGTGTTAACCTGATTTTTCATTTTTTGTTAACAAAGAACAAGGTGAGTCACTAGTGAGAAGCAGCCCCAAAAGGGTTGGATTGCTAGTAAAGGCACATGGGTCTAGAAGACCTGAGTGCAATTTTGTCTGCTTGTGGTGCCCTTTTGGAATTGTGCCCAGTTGTGCCAGGAGTTCTGACTTTGAAAAAGTGGATAGTGTACATGAATAAATGATTGACTAATTAAAACATCTCAACACTTCACCTTCAGACATTTCTTATTAGCCCTTTACTTCTTAGTTCTTAGACCCGTAACCCCTTTTGAACTCAGCAAGAGATCATTACAGGGAGCAAGCATACTGTAATGAGAAATGTTAAATCTTTACAAATGATTTAGCTACCCAGGTGCATGCTTCTCACTGATTTAACTTTAGCTATGACTCTGGGGTGTTTCAATATAATAGGCTTAGGTCTATCATGGGACCTTCAGGCATCTTTATACTGAAGACATTAAAAACAAAATTATTTTTATTTTCCAACATTTGTCCTTAAGTAGGGTCAGACACTTCCAAGTTATATCAATGCTTAATTGATTCGAGTGCAATGGTGGCTGAGTGGGTAGCACACCTCACAGCAAGAAGGTCCTGGGTTCGTTCTCCAGGTTGGCCAGTCCGGGTTCTTCTGTGTGGAGTTTGCATGTTCCTCTCAAACAATCTAAAACACGGTCAATTTAATTAGAGACTCTGAATTGCATGTGTGTGTGTGTGTGTGTGTTCTTCTTTGTGATGAACTCCTCCTCTCAACGGACTCCTGTGTGCCTTGCACCCATTGAAAAGCTGGGATAGGCTGTAGAACCAGCAACCCTTGCTGAATAAACAGTTAAGAAAGTGAGTGAGAGTGAGTGAGTGAATTCAGTTCTTTTTGAGCAGTCCTTTTGTCACTTGCAAATGGCTTCAAAGCAATTTAGAGCACAATGTTCATGTTTAAAAGCTTTTTATTAAAGCAGTGGAACACAAGAGGATGTGGATTATCAAAAATAAATCTACTAACCATAAAACACTACTGGCAAAGTGTTGAAGTGCTGAAACATTACTTGCTACACAAGTACATCCAGGATTTTTGCTAATGGTGTCTGTCATCATAAAATGTGACAGAGCTAATCTTAAAAATGCTTGCAGTAGTATTATATTAGTACACTCATAACTGTGATGGGACTGTTTACATGTTACTTCACCTTGATAAACGTCGACAGTAATTACCATGATTGCAGAGCCTTATAGAAAATTACAATGCAGATGGCAGAGCTTCAAACTCTCGACCTTTCAGTTGATAGCCCAAAGGTTAACCCACTAGCCTACATTTTTTCTCTAGTATTACTGTGTCTTCTATTATTAGAGGTAATGCATTGCACCTTGGAGTCATTCTTATTTGGTAAGCTCTGTAAAGTGAGTACGCTTTTTTCTGTCGGTGTTTGTTTCAGCATATTTGTTTTTGATCTCCTATTTTTTTCAATGGAAATTTACAGAATAACCAACCAGAATATGTCTGGCATATTCTGAGATCTTCTTTATTTTATCTTGCTTTTTGACAAATGATCAAACAACAGTGGACTAAGCAGCTAGTCTTGGCGTAACTCAGATTTGACACTTGATCTTCTTGATTTCCATCTTATAATGTGGTCATGAATTTTGCTGAGAGTGTGTTGCCAGTGTTCCTGTTAGGCTAGCAGGTGGCCACCTGAATTTTCAAATTCAAGCTGTGGACAACACAGACTTATGCCCCTGTGGTTCTAACATCACTTTGTGTGAAATATCTTAGTTGTACATAATTTTTCATAATTTTTCATTTACTTTTACACTGAGAAGTACTCTGTTGTTCTCTGTTGTAACAGCCAGGTGATTTGGAGTGCCTTCCATGTAGTGAGGGATGTCCACTCCACAGGTTTCACAGGACTTTATGACTGACTGTGGGTGCTTTCTGTGTGTCTGTGTGGGTGCTTTCTTATCTCCCTCACCAAGGCTTTCCTTATAAATTCCCAATGTGACCACATGAATAAGACAAAGACATCTGAAGATTGAGCCAAGCTTCTTTCATTTGAAAATCATTGATGCCACTGTAGTGTTAAAGTATTTATTAGATTGTGTTTGTATCTTTACTCCAATCTGTGTCCTGTAATAATTTAATCTTGGAGTTTGCTAGACAGGGCCATGGATTTCAAAGCTTTTTCATTCAGGATGGATTTTAAGCCCCTATTTGGGTATTAGTATTGCACATATTCAAAATCTCTATGACCGTCCCCTATATATATATATATATATACTGAGTATCTTGACCGTCCCTATAAATATATTTGAGTATCTTTCCAATAATCTGTTGGAGTACCAGTCCAATAATCTAACCTATTTCAAGTTGAATTAGGGGTTAGATTTTTGTAGCGGTGTTAAGATACTCAAAAATGGCTGCCCATGCAGGTCATCTGGGTATATTTCACATTTACTGAATGCTATGTATTCAGCTACGGCTACCCTCGGGTACTGCTTAAACGTAAGGTGCAGTAGAAGTTTTTGGATGCAGCTATTCACATTTTACAATTATTTTTGGCAGATTGTCAAGTATAATGGCATTTTTTACATCATAGCTCTAATCAGCATTGTATACATAATAAGAAAAATGTTTATCCCTTTTTATGAAATGATGTTGCAACTGATTAGAAAAAACTGATGTTCTCACTTTTATTTCATTAATTCATTATTTTCCTTTTCATGTCTTTCAGTGTAAATATTCTTCGGGTTTGTCAATCTGTTTTATTCAATGTCCTTTTCTGAAGGCCTTGAAAGATCCAACACTCCATGTAGGCTGCTAGCCTCACTGTGTAACTAAATAGGGAATCAGTCCTTTATCCAGTGAACATCATTTTGACACAAACATGAACATAGATGAATTCAGGTGGTTACTGGTTTGCCTTTCAACTGCACATCAGTACAAATTCCAAATAAAGTTGAAAATACATTCAATGAATAGTTTCTGATTTAAAATCTGAGCTTATCATTATTGTGGAGCCATAGTCTGAACTTCTAAAAATTTGTTTATGTTTTATGTACTAAAGAGTGCAAGCTTTACTACCATCTACAATCTGCAAAAATATCTAATGTGATATACCATATACACATACATGAACTGAGGATTTTTGCCACCCTTAACTAGTACTGCTGAATTTTTTAAACGGAAGGCTGTGTCTTCTCTTCATTTTCTCCAGTTCTATTATTTAAACCTACAGCCAGTTGTTTCTGCCCACAGGCTTGTTCCAATTACCCGCTACCAGCTGGAGAGAAAGAAAGAGAAAGGCCTACTAAGGTAGTGAGGCGCAATATGAATCTTCCTTCTCAATATGTACTTGTATTGTGTCTGGCAAGTAGCTTTTATTTTACCATTTAATGGAAATCATGACACATACCACCTACTAAAAGTAGCTTTAAGATTAAAATTGTCAAATAAAAACAAAAACAAATACAAACAAATTTAGGTACAGCAGCTCATCTGTTGGATTGGACATTGATCGACCTTGACCCTGTTGCTGGTTTACCACTGTTAATTCAGTTTCATACATATCTCAATAATTGTCCCTCAGATGTTGACAATTGTGCTGAGACAGAAACCTTAGGGTGACATCTATGCAATAGAGAGGAAAATTAATTATTAGCAAAATCAAAATTGTAAACAGCAAATACAACCAGCAATGGTTAGATTAGATTAGATGATGTTGAAACTAAGAATTGGATGATGCATTACAAGACATTTATAAATAGCTATGACTTATATATAACATATAATGATTCAAATTGATTTGAGATGTAAAATGATTCATAAGTACCTTTAAACAGCTGTGGTTATGGCACTATACACCTCACCTGGTAGGTTACTGTTGCTATACTCCTGGTGGCCAGGTTCAAAACTGGAATTAATTTAAAATTGTTTTGCTCAGTTAACAACTTCTGAAATAAACTTATTTTAAGAGAAGTAATTTTCATAATTTGTCTTCAATTTTATTTTGACTTAAAAAATCAGTTGGTAGGTCATACCATGAACCTAGTACATTGCATCATGGGTAGAGTGTCTTGCTACATGCCTCCTTGATACTGAGGTTATAATCTATCTTTTTTGAGTATCACTTATAAAAAGACAAAATAAAGCCAAATCCAAAAAAAAATTAAACTATCGTGATTAATTAGGAAGTCTTTCTGAGATGAGTATGTATATTTAGCATTGATATGTAAATGTGAGTACAGATGCAAAGATCAGGTGCCCTGTGCTCTGCTGGTGTGAGTATAAATAAGAGTAATGATCATAGGGCAGAAGAGTAAGTGGTTTTTAGTGCGCCTCATTAGCAGAGGAGGGAAACCCAGCTGTGGTGAAGCTATCATGGAAATCCTAATGCACAACTGATTTGCAATGGTATTTAAGGGAAGAGATTAGTTTAGCTAGATAGCATCAGCTAGTGCGTTTTCCTTCCATTCTTTTCTGTAGAATACTCACTCACTCCATGGGCCATGCCAAATCTAATTTGCCATTGCACAAAACAACAACCTTGTCTACCTATTCAGTAATTACTCTGCTGTCATTGGTGCACTTGGCTAGGGATGCAACCATTTTTTCTATCGCTTCCCATACAGCCCATTTGCACGTTTGTCTCTCTTTGGTGTGGCAGGCCAAACAGCAGCACCGGGAGATTGGTTGCGGCAGCAACAGCCAGTGCTGATAAGAGCTGCTCTCTGCACTGATAACCTGCCACTGTGTGTGAGTGGGAAAGGGTAAGGGAGATTGAATGGCAGCTTCCAAAGGAACCATTTGGTGACTTTTTGCGCCCTATTTTCCACTGGAAATTCTGTGCTAAGCTATAAACACCAGCTACAGAGGATAACTGACTCTCCATCTATCTCACAAGTTATGTGTCTAAAATGGGACAATCAAAATCAGCTGATTGCAGTTGTTCAGCTTTAGCATTAGTAACTAATGGGGTTGCATAGGTAACCCCTAACAGGAGCAGCCGAAAGGATTCACAATGAAGTGTAGGACAGTTTTGGCCAAACGTTGACATACACGGTAGGTATCTTGTACGATAAACCCAACCATGGGCATATGGACACACAGCTTAGAGTAGAGATAATTTTCATCACTCATCCAAGTAGTGCTGGCAATTTTCATAATTAATTTGGTTAATTTGAAGTAACATTTTCACATAATGTTAGAAATGTGACAACTGAAAAGTTTACATACCTTATATTTTAAATAAAATACCAAAAGCAAAACATCAGAAAAAAACTACAAGATTGTGCTACAAGATGCACAATTCTCAGAAGTAAGCTGTTCAAAATCTTTGATGACTTTTTTAAAACATGTATTAAAACAAGTATTTTAAAACATGCATATTGTCCTAGTGCAACTTTACAGACTCCAATAGCCCCCAAAACCCTTTTGAAGAAGCCATGGGATACAGTAGCAAGGGGAAACTTCCCCTAAATTCCAGGAAAAAAGCTTGAGGGGAACCAGACTCAGCAGGAACTCTACATCCTCTGTGGGTGGCCTAGAGGATAATTTGAATAAATAGGATTTACACAAATCATAAATAAGTTACAACTAGCAAAAATAATTGGATTTCTTCATTATTCAGTGTGCTCCTGTTGTTTTCCTTTCATATATTCATAAGTAGGCATGTCATTATGTAAATAAATGTATTTAAGCTTTTTGTTTTTTAAGCTTTTTTTCTGTTAATTGTGGTTTCTTTCCTATATTGCTTTTGATGAGGCTCAGCAGCTGCTTATAAAATTTTTGAAGCAGAAACTGAGCATGCTCTCTTAGCGCTGTCTAGTATCACATAAACAGACTAACGGATGTCACTAGGTTGGCTAACCATGCGAAGACGACATACTTTTTGCAGTGGGACACAAAGGGTCAGTTTGTACACATGACGGCATTGGTTGTGTTTTCTTTCCCAAGCTGGCAACAGAACAGATGTTTCCTTGGGGCTTTGGTCAGCTGACAAATAGAAAAAATGAATGACAATATGGCAGAAAGACAGACACAACAGCTCACAGTTGGAGAGATGCCTGGATCACAGACTGATGAGGTCTGGCACCCATGCATCTCTTGGCCGAGTATTGCCCCGTATGATTCCGTCACAGTCTGTTGCTCTGTTCATCTGGGTCTCTTACTTTTCCTGCCACCACTTTAATTTTACTCCAGATTTCTTTCTCAATCTCAAAATCATGCATCATTTCACTCTATGCTACCCCCTTCACCACACTCTTATTTATGTATCGTAGAAGTACAGCATCCATCCCTTACTCTTACTCTTTCACTCTCACTCAGCTGTCTAGTTTAAGCCTTTTCAAATATTTCTCTTGTCTGATCTTGCTGCCTTATAGTTGACATGACAGCATCTCGTTACACAAACAATCTGCATTATGTGGAAGGTGACTCCTACTGAGAGGCTTTTGTCAAACTCACCCAGTGCCCAGAAGATAGTATCAAACCCCACTGGAAAGCACTAGATAATGTTTGTATGTGTGTTTGTGTGTACGTGTGTGCGAAGAACATCAAATAACCAGATAATATCATAACACAAAATCAAACCTATCTTAAAAAGAAGAGATAGAGAGAGAGAGAGAGAGAGAGAGAGAGAGAGAGAGAGAACGGACATCTGTCAATTGTGGATGTAATGATTCACTCTTTAAAAAAGTTTCCTTAAATATGTATAGTAAAACAATAAAATAATGTAATTGTGATTATCTAAATAGTTAAGGTAATGTTTTGTGTGAAACCTTTCAGGCTACAAATCTATGTTTCTCCTGTGAGGAGTGTGTGGTAAATGTACCAGATTGTATGTAAATTTTGCTCTTTGTGGTTTGTTTACACTGATATTGAATTAAGAGAATTTTACATATGTACATAATTTGAAATGAATTAAATAAATGTATAAGGGAAACGTTGAATGTAAAGGTGTATATTTTTCACAATCGTCTTGTATTTGGACATTTTAAGAAGCTCACTTTGGAATTATTTGATCACTGCGTTTGACTCATTTCATCACGTTCATCACTGAAGTGCTCGTGCACCTTCACAGTATGAACGAACAGGTCAGTTTCAAGCAAATGTTTTTTGGATTGGTTTATTGCATGTTACACCCAAAAGACACCCATAAATAATTAAGAGTTTCAGTACATTGCATTGTTAAGAGCGCAAAGACACATTGCCACGCTCCAAAATCAAGCCGCACGGTGCATGGTTGATGGCACGCCAAAGATCAGATAAAATAGGGCCTATTAAGTTTCAAGGTACCACTGTAAATACATATGTTAACAAAAGGTGTCTGTTAATTATAACCCTGTCAAAGTCCAGAACTGTCATAATAAAAGTGACAAAAACACAGAAAAGCCTGTAGCATCATAAGCATTTGTTCAACACTACTGAATAAACTATTTAGACAGGAACATGTAACAAAATTTCTTGAACTACTCTCACACAGCAGTAATACAAAAGTCATTGGTCACTCAAAAGCTTTTCAGGTTGACCTAGAAACCGTAAGAATGAAAGTTACAGAGATAACAAAAAGCAATTAAAACTCATTTATGTTCCCGACAGATCCCCCTAAAACCCCCTGCTCAAAGCTTACACATAAAACAATCAGGGCAACTTTTGACTTAGACTACACTTGAAGTTATTATTGAATATTTTCTAAACATGTGACATGCACAATTATGATATAGTTTACCATTAATTTGACATTATTTGTGGTGACTGATCATCCATTGCTTTTATCTTTTTTTCCTGTTTTCTCCTGAGCATTATCCAGTTTGTAGTGTAACATTGAGCTTTTATTTGTTGGCTTGTGTGCTGCTCAATGCAGAGCTGTCACAATCACTGAAACGAGAATGAATGTGATTATGCTAGCAATTTCAAAATTAAGTGGCATTGACTCATTTTACTCTCAAGTGTATCAGCTGAATTTTAAAGATTAAACAAAACACACACACACACACATACACATATTTGATTGATCCTTCACATTATCTTCTTCTTCTTCTTCTTCGTCTTTTGCCTTTTTACCTTGTCTTCATGCAGCTGTCAGGTCTGTATGAGAAAAATAAAACTACTGTTAATTACAGTTTGGCACACAGTCAGATAGGTGATTGTTTTAGTAAACACAGCTACGGAAATTAGATGGCGTTTGTTGGAGATTGATTACTTAAAGTTGGTCAACACATGATCCAAAGTGTCCATATTATATCACAGTGTATAAAACACTGGACAGGCACTGTGAGTAGAGCTAGGTATTTGGATAATGGGCCTGGTCCGTTCTGGGTGTATTGCCACATTCTGTCTGATGTGATTAAGTTATGCAAAAGTTAGATGTGCCAACATAAAATGTAAATGCACGGGTAAGGGGTGTTTACACACTTATTAGAATGAATGAAAGCTGCATTTTTTTCTGAATCTGCTGTCTAGATGTGTAGCACCTGTTCATGAGAAGCAAGCCAATGTGCTGGGCATGAGCCCAGAACTGAGCTTTAAACCATTAAGAAGTAGAGTGGGTCATTGCTTTTCCGAACCAATGCTGCAATGTGATTCACCAATAATAGTAGACAAAGAGGACATGAACCTACATTTTTCTCTTTATGGTGTTTACCTGTTCTGAACTATAAACTAGATGCTAAAAAAAAGATTGGCTTCTGGTAACCTCTAACACTTCTGTAGAATGCGATATGGCTTGCCAGACAGTGAGATTTGTTTTTGAAATAAAATTTGAATGAGATGAGAAGTTCATATCCAGAGAGAATGGGTTGTACATGTGAAAACAGGATCTGTGAGATTGGTGTTAACATGCAGTGGCAATGTCCTTCACATGCATTACTTTCAGTATTACTGAAAACTCAACAATAGCTCACATCTTGCCGCTCTCCGTAATGGCCTTGATCAGTGGTTCCCAACTGGTGGGTCGCGACCCAGATGTTATTTCATGGGGTCTCCAGGTTTTAAAACTATTTAATTTTAATTTATGTATCTAATAACTTATTTTAAGTAATTGTTTTAGCAATTAATTAAATCATAAACTGTAATTCGGAATATGGCATGTATGCTTATTTAGCACAGTGATGGCACTGGGTGGAATAAGTTGGATATTGGCAAAGAAAGAAATGAGTTATGTGTCATAAATAATGCATTTAAAAACATGCTTTGCTACACCACAGACATGCAAGTAAAAATAAATTTTCCTTTATCATTTATAATTACGGGTGGCATGGTGACTTAGTGTGTAGCACTGTCGCCTCACAGCGAGATGGTCCTGGGTTCGATCCCCAGGTGGGGCGATCTAGGTCCTTTCTGTGTGGGGTTTGTTTGTTTTCCACATGTCCGTGTGGATTTCCTCTGGGTATTCCAGTTTCCTCCCACAGTCCAAAGACATGCTACCAGGTTGATTGGAGACACTGAATTGTCCTGTAGGTACCTGCGA
>JAYDZG010000029.1:17837606-17859272 GCA_034509265.1 Microcambeva bendego | reverse complement strand
TTGAAAAGCTGGGATAGGCTCCAGCACCCCTCCCCGACCCTAATTAGGATAAGGGGTTGACAATAAACTGAACTGAACATATTGAATAACAACTCTGCCATCCATCTGGGCTGGGCAGCTGTATGAACAACTAGCTAGGAACTCCTTCGAACTTACCATTTTACAACTACATCTGCACAAAAGTTCAGGAATAATGCCAATCAGGGTGTGGCTCTCCATGCACAGAGTGGATCGGCATATGAACTTGTCTCATACGGGTGAAAAATGTGTGATTACTGTACATGAGTCTGAGTCGATGCTCTCCTCAGTCAGAATCAGCTCCAGTAGAGAGTAATGATAACCAAATTGGACAGCTAAGAATCGGGAGAAGAAAATAAATGATATAATAAATGTAATAATAGTTAATTCACAATAGTTTATAAAACATTCAGAAATGGTGCGAGGGTTAGCGGTTTGTTTCAAATGTCCATGGTTTTTATGTAGGTGCTTAAAACCTGTCATATCTGGCATGTTAATACTACTGACACTAGGCACTCAGATGGTGAAACTAAATATTTTGCACACGCACCAGAGCTGAACTCGATCATAAATCTCCACCATTTGGAAACCTGCAGCAAACAAAACTGGCCGCTAGTCTGCTGGTGATTAAAATGTACTGAAAGAACAGGTGGGGTTTTCAACACTGTGTAAGGACATAAAAGCTTGGGGCACCAATACGGAAATAAAGGAACATGGAGATCAATGCATGACACAAATTCACTTAGGTATGGGCAAAAAAAGAAAGGTTTGTGGATTGCCCAGGGGTCGGAGGGAGAATTTGTCAGCAAAATATACCCCCTTCAGATGCAATTGGGGTCCCCAGAATTGGAAGGCTACTGGGTTATACTAAATTTAGAGAAAAACGCTGAGAAAATGCTTGCATCTGTTCTTTTGATTTGTTGGCCTTTCAATAAAATAAAACTGGGCCCCCGGTCATCATAATTACAGATGAGTTCACATCAAGTTCATATATAAAATCGGGGTCTTTTGAACACATATATTTAGATGAATTGGGATAACAGATAATGAGAAACTTAAAAGACAAGCCACAGGTGGTATAATAATAAAGCTGTTACTCTTCTGTTTGTTAGAATCAGCTGAAACCACTATAGAAAAGATTGCTTGTTGGACAAATGAAAGAAAATGATAATGTCAGTAGTTTTTGTAGGCTCTTAATCATTGTGTAGTATTGATCTGTTTGATTTATACACAGCAAAGTATGGGTACCATCATACAAGTGGTACTTGTACATCTCACATAATGTAGGTATATAAAACAGGCTAACATTTATGTACATGTTAGGTTGTGCTTTAATGGCCACAGCAATTGCAAGAGACTTTGAAAACATTATTTTTTTAAATCTGTTGTATTTTATTGAGGAATCGGTTTGTTATAAATTATTTCTAGTGATTTTACTTTTTAATACTTAATACTTTACTTTAATACTGTAACACATAAGTAACATGTAAGAATATTGTTTCAGCAGAAAAAAATACAAATGTGTATTTTTTGTATCCTATAGTGGCTAGGGTGGCGCCCATCTAGTGGCAACTCGTTTTCAACCAGATAGTTCAGACTCTCTGCTGAAGAATCTGCAATCTGGAAATATTTTTGTACCAAATATGGTAATAAAATTCACTGTCATTTTTTTATTATTATTACCAATTTAACATGTTTCCACATCCACAATACAACTATTTTTGTGCCATCAATAACCTGTTGTGGGATAACCTTGTCAAAACCGAGACAATGTTGACTGTCTGCTAGATGTTTGATGGAATCTGGACCAAGTAGAAGGGATATGCTAATGCTAATGTCTATAAGACAATGCATATTTATTTATGTAGTAATGTAGCAAGAAGCACAAGCTGCTCGACTCTGGATAACAGCATAAACCATCTCTTCATAAAGAGCATAAACTGCTTTTCTTTTACATTAGAGCTTCTAATTTTCAAATCCACACTTTTCACATACGTAGGTCACACTTACACATTCACTCTAAGTACAGTCTCCAGGCCTACCAGCCAAATCATCAAGCATGGTACATCAACACCATCCTGGGCATTATTTGTAACTTCCACATGGTGTGTATGTGTGCCAGAGGGTGGGATAAATCATACCCTTTGGCTTCAGCCTGAAGCATAGCCTGTCAAAGAGCTTATGATTAACAGCTTTTAACCCATTTCCCACCAGAGTGCCAAAGTCCATAGTTAGAGACATTTGAATAGAACAAAGTATAGAACAGAATTAAAGCAGGAACAATGTAATGCTTAATAATGACCTTTATTCCACTGAAGACAGAATGAACCGAAGCTATTTATTTCATGTCTGCAACATATTCCAAAGATGTTGAGACAGGGGCTAGTTATGGCTAGTTATGGCTTAGAAACTATAGTGGTTCACTTAGTTGAGAGTTCACTTTCTAGGGACACTTAGTAGTTGCAGAAAAAAGTTGTTTAGAAACTTTGGGATGTCCCCAGCTCTCAATCTCCATGTTCATGCAAACAACAAAGCAGTTTTGTATATACATGAAATAACAGAGCTCGACACATTGTTTTTTGTTTCAGCTAAACACTATAGAGATCTCTTTTACATTATTACACCACTAACCCTAGACTGACTCGTATCAATGTACGTCCTGTCATTTATGCAAGCACATTTTCTTTGGTGTAAGTTGGGTCCATTTATCTAATTTTACGCTAATATTTGCTACAAAATTGTAAAATATATTGTTCTCAATAAATTGCTATTAAAATTGTATGTTTCCTTGATAAAAATTAAAAAATGTGGAGGATCTCAGTGGTTTTCACAAAATTGTCATAGTTTCTACAAACTATTATTATTTAGGTTCCAGGGAAAAAAATCCAAACACCCTGGACCATGAATATCTGAGGGTTCACTGTACCGAGGGTTCACTTCTGCACAACCAGAAACTTTATCTGTAGGCAAAAGGAAATTGAACCCTTACTTACATACTGTTATTTTAGGCATTCTCTTTGCACCAGCACATTGGTGGAAAATCTTGTATACATGGGGACATATCATGTTCTTTTATTCTTTCACTGCATAAAATGACAGCGTACCTTGGTTGGGAACAGCTTTTCATCTTAGAGTTTGTACAAAGCAATACTTTATGAAGTTAGTTTGATGGAATGGCAAATGTATCTGTCACAAGGGAGTCAGACCTTGTGTTCTTGTCATTGCATGTTATATCTGAATTTCTTTTGAGACATCTGTGAAAAAATGTTCTTTAAGTTCTTTTTGATTGCATACAATAACCATAGCAGTAACATCCATGCCATCATCAACATTTATCATTTGACAAGTGGGAGTGATGATATTTCATTCATATTGTCATTTGCAAGTAATTTAAAAGGCCATTTAGACTGATTACACCCATATACTTAAGCATGTTGATTATGCTATATTTATTTGTGCTTTGTTAAAGATTTACACTGTATGATTGTGACATCTAATATGCACCAAACATATTAATGAACAAATGTGAAAAATATTTAGCCTTGATGCCATCATATGTGCAAACCTGCCATGCAAGGAAAACACCTCTTTGCGGATTGGTCCTCTTTCCCCCTCTTGACGCTTATTTAACAGAAAAGCTGCACAACAGTGTTTGGGGTTCATTAACACGTCTGCTTGCTTGCAGGAAACTTTTTGGTGTTTGCCTAAACTAGTTTGGTTTTTGATTCTGTCCGTATGTCTGTCCATCCGTTCTGCCAACTATGTTTACTTAAGGTAACTCCCTGTTTGGCTTGCTTAGTTTATTCAGCCTGTTAATCTTTTGTTAGCCTAAACTTTGTCACATATGTCTTAGCCTCATCTATTTAGTTCTGTTTCATTAGTTTGTCAGTTTAGCAATTAGCCTAGATTAACTATTAGCTATTAGCATTAACCTTTAGCTTAGCATAGGCCCCATGTGTTTGTATATTTATTTTGTCTTGTTTGAATCTGTCTTGTGCTACCCTTCTTGTTGATTAATATTGAAATTTCTGTATGTATCTATAGTCTTGTCCATCATAACCCTAAAATGTTACATGTGGCTCATACAAAACCTAGTAGCACAGTTAATAAATATCTTGCACCCTTTTTCCATTTTTTACATCTTTAATTTTTAATGAATAAACCGATTAAATACTGTTTAAGGACTTTTTGTGCATTTGTTAACTGTTCTTTATGAACTGCTTTTATTTTTGCTTAGCTTGGTATTGACTCGTCGTCAAATTACATTTGTTTATTTTTTGTAGCCTATTGTATGGAGCAATATTGAATATCTCAATGATGCTTTAAATGTTAACAACAAGCAGGGAAATTAAGAACAGGTGGGAGAGTCATGATTAGATATAAAATAATGATTCACTCAGTCTAAGCTAGCAAATATGTTTTTTTTAGTATTCGCCATGTATTCATATAGTGAAAGGATTCATTGTATTTGGTTTCAGGCTTTCCTGAACACTGATTTTTTACTGTTTAATATTCAAAACCTTAATATTCTTAGATTTCAGACAGTCTTTGATGCTACTGTGATCAGTGTATTCACATGGGAAACCTTTGTTCACTTAAGATAGTCGCCACTGTGTTTTACCTGTAGTCAAAGAGAACATTGTGTATTAATTCTATGCATAATTTAGCCTCTACTGCTCATTTCAGATGAATGCAAAGAGAGTAGAAACTTGTACTGTGTTAAAGAGTTTCCCAAAGACAAACAAGACCATCCATTCTGTTATCAGAAGAAGCTGCAAAAGCCAGCGTCAGTTAGAATGCATAAGTGTCCATGGCATGATTGACATGCATATTTGTGAAGGTACCATTAGTGCAGAGACATACTGTCGCCCATCAAAGTGACAGATTTATTTGGAAGTCCATGGTTACTTCAACAAGTCATTGCAGTGCTACAAAAGTGTGGCTTTGTAGACACCGAGTGTATGAGATTAACTGTCCTCTCTGTGGTCCAGAGCTGCTTGCATTCCATGCAACATGTCGGGCACATCATTAATAGCAAAATCAGACAGGCACACAAGGACTGTTAAGGAGCTGAAGTACACAGCAAAAATGGGAAAATTCCACTTGCAAAATTGTGGCAATTAGCATCCTCAGCTTCCCAACCCATTAAAAAGTGAAAGTGTCATTAATGTGATGTAGCACAGTGGGTTTGAGTGTGTTGTAGTCATGGAATTCAAAATTTAACAAGGGAAGTTAAGTTCATTAAATAAAATATTTTTTTTCATCATCTAATCTACTTAAATAACTTTTTGTACACAGCATGGTAAAGAATGAAATAGAATGCCTTTATTTGTAATTACACATATACAGATGTACAGTACAACAAAATTCTTTCTTAGCATATCCCAGCTTGTTTGGAAGCCATTGTATGGCACCCCTGGAGCCAACAGGGTTATGGGTCTTGCTCAAGGACCCAACAGTGGCTGCATAGAAGAACCTGGATTTGAACCGCCAATCTCTGGTTTATTCCAAAGCTCAACTCACTACGCGACCATTGTCCATACAGTGGTCGACTGGGTGCCATCGAGTGGACATAAATGGAAGTGCCTGCAGCAGACATGTTTCTGCTAGGGATAATCGGACTATGGGGTGGGGTTTTCAAACTGTGTGTAAGGAACCTGACTGGCAGAGTGCATGGGTGAAAAATAATTCCGCTAGGGTCTGCACGCAGGTTGGAAAAAGTGTGCACCCTCAACTGCGATCAGGGATCCATAGCAGCAAAAGACAAACTGACTACGCTAACTTTGGAGAAATGGGAGAAAATGCACAAATAAAGTACAAAAAAAATAAAAAATAAAAAATAAAAGGTACATTTGTGACTAGTTCCACTGATAAACCCTCATACCTTGACTGATGTCAACGTTTGCAGTGAAAGTTGTTTTTTGCAGATTTTTCTTGTCTATTAATACATTATTTTCCTTGGTATTTGGCAGCCAAAAGGTGCTACACTAGGGAGTTAAACTTAAAAGCATTTCACATGTTGATAGATGCATTCAATGGCAACCTTCTGACAGTTAAATCCATTAGAGAAATGATTATTTGGTAAGCAGACCTCTCCTTCTGTTTATGTAACTGGGTCAGCCAAAAAGCAAGCATTCAGTGTAAACAGAAACAGTGTAAAAGTTAAGCAGCTTGCATTTTTTGACTGGGCGAGGGGGCAATGACTACGCAGCTAGCATTTGAATCAAATGGCTTTTTTAATGGCTCTCACAGCTCAATGCCAAATCTCATTACATCTTTAAAGCGGGAGATGCTGGCATGAGATACAGAGGGATATTAAAGTTCTCCTGTTTCACTCAGAGTAATGGCATATAATTTTGTCCAGGCTTTGTCAATAAGAGCCTTGAGCTAACAAGTATTAGGGAAAAAAGAAAACCGTTCTTCTTCAACACCAGTTTATTGTTATATGAAATTTTATAAGCAGTCTGTAGAGAGAAATTCTGTCCGAGCAATATGCAGGAAATGTCCATTGTGTTAGTGAATTTAAATTTCCTCAGGTGATATTTTTCCGCTGTGTAATTTTCGCCTATGGTATTTCTATTTAGTATAAGGTAAAACCAGTATTTGTATGCTACTTACAGTGCATCCAGAAAGTATCACACCACTTCACTTTTACATTCACAGTCTTCACTCCCACATTTTGCTATGCTACAGCCTTATTACAAAAAGGATTACATTCAAAGTGAAAAAAAAAGATTGTTTGGATTTTTTTCGAATTCATTAAAAAAAAAAATCACTTGAGTATTCACTGCATTTGTGAATACTTTGTTGAAGCACCTTTGGCAGCAATAAAAGCCTCAAGTCTTTTAAACTATGATGCTACAAGCTTAACACCTATATTGGGGCAGTTTCTCCCATTGTTCTTAGCAGAACCTCTCAAGCTCCATCAGGTTGGATGGAGAGCCTCGGTCCACTGCCATTTTGAGATGCCACAAATCTTCAATTGGGTTAAAGTTTGAGCTCAGGCTGGGCCACAGTTTCAAAAAGTTGTCCTGATGCCACTCCTTTGTTACCTTGGGTTGTTGCCTGTTGGAAGGTGAACCATCACCCCAGTCTGAAGTCCAGAGTGCTCTGGAGCAGGTTTGCTTCAACAAAGTCTCTGTACATAGCTGCATTCATCTTTACCTTGACCCCAACTAGTCTCCCAGTTCTTGCTGCAGAAAAACAACACCACAGCACGATGCTGCCAACACCATGCTTCACTGTAGGGATGGTACTGGTAAGGTGATGAGCAGTGCCTGGTTTCCTCCAGACATGACACTTAATTTTTGTAATTAGACCAGATATTTTTGTTTCTTTAAGATCTCTTTATGGTTCCTCCAAGCTGGCTGTCTGGCCTCTCTACCATACATGCCTGATTGGTTTCTCCTCTATCCACAGAACAATGCTAAAGCTCTGTCAGCGTGACCCCTAAGTTATTGGTCACCTTCATGACTAAGGCCCTTTTAACCCTGATCACTCCAAGAAGAGTCCTGGTGGTTCCAAACTTATTTCATTATCAAATGATGGAGAACACTGTGTTCATTGGGACCAACAATGCTGCAGAATTTTTTCTTTATTGTCACACCCATGCAGTGGTGGTGATGATTAACCATCATTTAGAGTTTGAGACATATTATACAATATAGTTGTGGCATTTCTGCCAAAATCAGACCTTGGTCAACAGCCACCACCAAGCACAGAATTATTATTATTTTATTAGAAACAGTATATGTTATGTTGAGATGACCTTTTTTTTCTTATTTTGCCTGCTCCGGTTTGGGGTCAATACTGCAGATCTTGGTTCACATCATTGGGGCTTTTGTAGACTAATGGTACTGCAACAGAAAGAAAGAGGTTGATTTTTCAAACCCCCCTACTGCCATGTTGGCCCTCTTGGGCCCTTGTGGAAGGGCCCAAGAGCCTCAATTGCTTAGGGGAAAAGCATCTTTTATATAATTTATTGAAAAAGCACAGAATAAGAGCATAATATTTTGCATTTTTTAACATAATAAACCAGTCAAATCACCATGATTTACAACTAATTAACTTAAAATTACAAATCAGTAATTATATTTCATATAGGACAAATATTATATGCTTGCAGGTCTTTGAAACGCTGGCAAACAAGCGTAGCCCATGCAGTCTGAAATATGAATAACTGTATTGATTGGTATTGGCGTGTATTTTGGACTGGAAAGAATAATCTGTTAATTAAACTTTTAGATGTGGTGGGAGACTGTAGACCTGCTAAAATCCCCCCTACTTCAGAAAGCAATTGTTTGTTATTTATATTTGAAAACAATGACACAAACCAGCCCAAATTGTGTCTACCCACCAAGGTGATTTGCAGAATGACTGCTCAGAGTCATAGAGTCTTTATTTTAATTTCAGATACATACAAGTACATATTGCAACGAAACAACGTTCCTCCAGGACCACAGTACAACAAAGAACAACAAGGGCAATACAATATACAGTGCAACAAAAGTACAATAAATACAAAATACCTATAAAAAGATATTTCTAATGGAAACAAGTAAGAAACTTGGTATTTGTTGGTGAATGCTGATCTAAAGAATTCACAGTTTATGCCAACTTCAGTGGTTATACAGTGCCTTGCAAAAGTATTCAAAAGTATTCATATATATATATAATTGTGGAAATGAAAAACCCATGGAACACAACAAGCTTGCCAAGAGAGGGTTGCCCACCAAAACTCTCAGACCGGGCAAGGAGGGTATTAATCAGAGAGGCAGCACAGAGACCAAATGTAACCCTGAAGGAGCTGCAGAGGTCTAAAGCAGAAACTGGAGTATTTGTCCATATGACCACAATAAGCTGTACACTCCATATAGCTGGGCTTTATGGAAGATAGGCCAGAAAAAGGAAGACTCAAAGATTTTGAGTTGGCCAAAAGGCATTTGTGAGACTGTAAAAAAACAATGATTAAATTCAAGTTGAAAAGTATTTGATTTGTTTTGTCGAGGTGGGTTTGAATTTTGACATCTTAAAATCTAAATGATTTTAAATAAATAGAAAACAAATTATTTTAAAAAATCTGAAGTTTAATCAACCAAAAGCAGGTTCATTTTCAGGGCCCTAGCACCCTGGATGTGGACACCTGACCAAGATTGTGTTAAACTATTATTAATTGAATTGATATTCAGGGACTATTTCGTGATTTTTACCTGTAACTACAGCCATTCTTCTGAGAAGACTTTGCACAAACGTTTGAAGTATGTCAGTTGGAATTTGTGCCCATTTAGTCAAACGACCATCTGTATGGCTGGGGTCTGCTGTGGTTAGGAAATCCTCCATTAATCTTCTAGTTAATTTCTAAGCAGTTCAGTAGGCCTGGAATTGTAGACAACTGAATTTTTTTAAACAAGCTTTCATTTGTGTATTTATGTATTTTATGCTTTTTTTCACATGGCACAGTTAGGCTGGATCAGGAAAGGGCCTTTCCTAAACTGTTACTGCAAAGTTAAAAGCATATGATTTCCTTTGCATAATTAATTTATTAGACCTCTTAGCACGTGTTGTCATCTGTATCATCATATCATCTTGTGAATGATTAAAAATGTCCACTGTGTTATTTTATGGCCCTGACCAGTCTGAGCAGTATGGGGCAGATGTAGCTGCTGGAGTTCCTGTTGTGCTACATTTACAAGATAGTTCTTTATTTGGTGCTTTTGCAAGTATGAACATGACAACTAGAGATTAAGCAACTCTCCATGCAACTCTCCATGTATTTTCAAAATTCCTTGTTTTAATGCATGTTTAGTGCAAGACTAATAGAATCAAAGCTACAAAGCTTGGAGATGGATAACTTCATATTAATAATGTGAGCATAACCATTTAGACATACAGTGTTGTTAACCATGACACCATGTGCTACATAACTATGCATGTTTTAGTCAGCACCAATCACACATTTTGCTAAAATTTATTCAACGTTCATTCTACTTGGGGGAGAAATCAGATCAGGCAACCAGTAGGGTATGGCTTTTTCAATATTTTGTATTGACCACCAGATAAAACATTTGATATTATGCTTCCTCAGCCATTTGGGATAGAAAGAGATATGGTCGTCAAAGAGGATTGGAGTGGGATTACCTGTTTCCTGACCCTGGTCCCAACTAATCTTTCACTGTCACATTTATTGCCAGAGTCTTGACTTATTTTAGGAGTGGCTCATGTTAAAACAGCCGGGTGCTTTCTGTGTTTGTATGCATCACCTCAATCCATGTCTCTAGATTCCCATGTGACCCCAAAAGGCCTTAGCCATTTGACAAGTAGGGTCAGCTTGGACATCAAAAGCAATGCCAGAACTTGATCTTCAAGCACAAAATCCCCAATGTATGATGTGACTATCAAATTACTGGTGCTATATCTAAGTCTTCAGAATTTTTTCTAGTGCTCTCAGAAACACAGCTTGTCTTTCTATTCCAGCTTGTTTGGAATATGAGGTCAGCGTGCAGGGTCAGCCATTACACGGCACCACTGGAGAAGTGTGTCCAGGACCTTTGTTTAAGGGCCCAATAATGGCTACATGCCAGAGCTGGGCTTTAATAGACCAAAGCTCTACACACTAGGCTACCACTGGCCCCATGAATGACCCTGAAATTTTGGGTGAGTCTGTCAAAGGCTGGCACTGAAGTGATGGAGAAATGAGTTAAACGCAGTGATAAAATAACTCCATAGTGAGTGATTTAAAATACAATATGATTGTGCACAAGAACATCATTCCTGACTTTTAATGCCACTTTTTATAAAATTATTTATTTACTTACCAGGCTACAGGTGACTTCTGTGCAAGCTGATTTAAAAGTTTCACTTTCACTATCTATTACAGTTTGTGCTTTGGTGTGCTTTCGATTATTTCAGATGTAAGTAATAAAAAAAAACTGATAATTATTAACAAAAAGTGACAAATGTACTTGCACACTGGAACTCCTGCTTATACTCACATTATTTTTATTTATCATGACCTGAAACTGTAAGTCATGTACATTCTGAATAAACAACAGAACTTGAAAAGAACAGAACTTGTCATTCAGGCCAAAAAGAGAATGTTTGATGTCTTGCAGTGGGCATATACATTAAATAATATTCAGACATATTTTGGACAGCTTATATATTACATATACAGCTAGGTCCTTAAGTATTTGGAAAGATTAATTTTGGTTCTGTACATTAGCACAATGATGAATCATGAAACAAACAAAAAGATTGCGTAAAAATGTGAGGAAAAAATATTTTTAAGCACAATCCCTTCATTTTAGGGGCTCAATAGTAATCGGACAAATTAAATAACTGAAAATAAAGTGTTCCTTTCTAATACCTTTGCCAGCTTTGGATCGTTACCTGTACCACACCTTCTCCATACTTTTGCTTACCATTATTCTGGTAGGGGTTGATCTTGCTTTCATCTGTCCAAAGAATGTTCTTCCAGAAACGTGCTGGCTTTTTAAAATATTTTTGTTGCAAAGTCCAATCTAGCCATTCTATTCTGAACCGTGCAGTAAACGCTCCACGCAGTCTTTAAGTCAATTGTCCAATTACTTTTGGTCCCTTTTAAAAGAGGGTGGAACATGTTAAGGAGCTGAGACTCCTAACCCCTTAATCTAATTTGAATGTGGATACCCTCAAATGAAATCTGCTTTATGATCATTATATAACTATAATTGACATAGGTTTCACTAAACAGGTAAAATAAAGAACAGTTTTGTCAGTGTCCAAATATATATGGACCTAACTGTACATCACCTTTAGGCCATTTTATTGTCTTTAATGATTTTTTTATTTATTGATTGTTTTTTGTGATTTTAACTGAAGACATTTAGCTGTTTTGCAGACACTATTATCCAGAACAACATATGGGTTAACAGGATGCATTCTAAACAACCATAGTCTTGCTCTGAAGCCTTCAGCCTTCAGATTAATTATCTTGCTGTCTGATTAATAGGCTCCACTGTCCTGTGGGTATTTAAACCCATGACTTTCAGATCAATAATGCCTGGTGTTTTTGTTGTTGGGGGCATTTTGTATGTAGTTTATTTAGTAACTATTTCATTTCCGTAAATACTTTCTACTTCCTGATCTGGGTCAAGGTGGGAAAGATCCTTGGAGCTGTGTGACATTCACTAGACATGCTGCATCACAATGCCTAATTCATCAAAAAAAAAATTCCAGGCTTCTCCTCTGGAGTGAACTTCGATGATATCCAAAGTCAGCCCTGAACAAAATTAATTAGAGAGCATCTATTATTCATTAAACACAGAGACCTCATTTTCAATTCATGTGGACTTTGCACATTTGTCCATTGTAACTGTGGTTTACATACCATCTGCTCATTTATTTATTAATAGTTTATAGCTGCTGTTTATTGCAATAGGCAGTTAAGTTTTGTCTATTGTGTTTTTGTTTGTTTAGAATGAGGTTACAGAAATGTTTAGATGTGATATTAATTCCAGCCTCTCTTAGAAATAAAGGTATCAAGGTAACTGTTCAATGCAATAATACATTAAAAAACATATACAGATATACACAATATTTTAGGAATATAAATATCAATTTACAGCATATACATGTTTGACTAAATCAGTTCCATTCTATTTTAATGCTTACTAATAAAATAAGAAGAAAACTTTGATTTAAGCCTCAGAATGGACTGTTTACAGTATTTAGACCCCCTTAGGTTTTTCCATACTGTGTTATAGATTTGAATATTTTAAACAAATTAATTTACCTGTAACATTTAGCTATTAAACTACACTTAATCACTCATAGTGAAAATATGTAGATTTACCTCTAGGAGAATGCCGAACATTATGATGGCTGCTTGGTCCCATGCTGTTTAAAGTTACATTTTATGTTTGAGCAGATGATGGTGGTACCTTCAGGTGTTTGGAAATTGCTTCTGAAAATACTGAAGATTCTGTACCATAATGCTTTCTCTTATGTCTCGGGTGATTTCTTTTGATTTTCTCATAATCTCATGGAAATAGGCAATGAGATTTTTAAGGCAGCTTTGAAAAACTGCTGCAGGCACACATACAAATGCCTTTTGAATTGAATACAATTCATCATGACTTAGGTAGTGATATAACCCTTGAACCTGACTCTTTGAGGTCTATCTTACCAAAACAAAACAAGAAATATCGTTTTAGTATTTGATGTCATTTATTACACATTTTTTATTTTAGTGCAATTAGAAAAAAAAATGTAAATGTATAAAATTCTAGGTATCTTTGACTTGTGACCAATCTAGTGTCACACATGCAGCCTCTGTGTGCCTCTTGCTCACCTGCCATGCCCTAGATTTGTTAAGGTATCAAGTGTTTTTATAATTAGCATAAGGGGTTAGCATTGTCCTTTGTGTTTGGTTAGTATTTGTATCAAGCTTAGCTTAAGTAGGTAAAGTAAGTAAATTTTATTTATGCAGCATTTTTTACAGACAGCAGCCACAAAGTGCTAACTATAGATTTATAGATCCTTGATGTGAACATCTATAAATGTGGAAGCAGACACATTTGTTTGGATGCTATCACATGTCACTTTATAAATGAGAAAAATGAGCTGCCAACTCTTCTGTTGGTAGAGGGAAATTACCACAGTCCCATTCGTCTGAGAACTTGACTGAAGTAAAGACAGCTTTGATGACAGAGTGGGGCTGACCCATTTATTGTATGGTATGATGTTCCTTTAAAATTCTGATCTTCATCCCCACCTTCATCAGCTTGCACTGCAGTGTTTATGTTGTGAAAAGAGTAAGAACTGAAACTGTCATTGTATGTGCATGCTATGGTACAGCAAGTAGATGTCCACGCTAGAGGGAAGAGTGAGGAGGGTTATATAGTACTGAATAAAAACATGAAAATATGCAGCACAAAGTAATAAAATCTGTACTTCATTTTAAAGCTATTATTGACTTTCACACTAGACTGTAAATTGATCAAACAAATATATAAACACATCAGGAAGTGCAAAATCTCCTAGCAGCAATTTATAGAAGACAGGTCATGTTTTGCATGTTTTTGAAAGCTGGTAGAAACCCAGAGTATCCTGAGGAAATTTATGTGGACAGTGACTGAAAGCAAGAATGCCTTATTCATTTATTCAACATTTGAAGAGTGTGGAGATGCTGGAAGAATCTCTGTAGTGAACTTGGAAGTTATCCAAAGTCAGCACTGAGCAAAATTTATTAGAGAGCATCTATTATTCATCAAACACAAAGACCTTATTTTCAATTCATGTGGACTTTGCAAATGTGTCAGTTGTAGCTGTGAATTATGCACCATCTGCTCATTTATTTATAAATGGGGCAATACATTGAGAGATCATTAAGGTTAATTTTTTAAATTGTTGTTGAGGGCTCTATAGGTCTGACAGATATATTGTATATGGGCTCTTCAAAAAGTTTCTGTACTTCTTAGTTAATAACAATTTCAAAATTAGACATAAGCAATCAGCAAACATGTTTATTTCCACTGATGTACTGCTGCTTTCATATCAAAATCACATGAAAATCATCTTCCCATTAGAGCTTCTTGAAATTTTAAATCCTCACTTTAAGCTTTTTGAACACGACCAATAACTCCTTTCACACTCACAATTTCCAACCAAAGTGAAAAAACTTTATATATATATATGGTATTTATGTGAGGATTTATGAGAGGAGTTGCATCTCTATAAACCCTCTTGGTAATAATTATAGCCTGAGGCTGCTTGTTAGTTTCTTTAACAGATATATTTGCATTTTGCTCTGGGTGACGTTAATAGCACAGATGTGCAGCCTAAACATTTGATCATTAGAGACCAGCAGAAGATGGAGCTATTAGGGAGATATTACCTAGCTGAGTAGCTGATGAGCATCTTTAATATATCTATAAACACATAGGCCATTTACAGAATAGTTAAGACACTTTTTAAATGCAATGAAAAGAATAATTTGTGAGATGCCTGCAACACACTTATAAAAATTGGAACAGAGGTACATTTACTGCCATAATTTGTGTGTTTTATTGGTATACAGTAAACCCCCAATATTTGTGGATGTTACATTCAAAGAGCACCGACAAAATGGTAAAAAATCATGGTCAAACAAATATCTATAAATGTCATTTTTTTAAAATAGTTTAAGCACCTAGAATAAGTAAATAGGCTGTTGTTCTGCTTGTAGCTTTGGCTGGAAAACAACAAACCAATCACTGTGATTATGGAGTGGCAGCTGTCTTAAAAGCCCTTTATTTACTCTGAAACTTAATTAATAGGGACACTTGAAATAGTCATGTTTAGTATTGAGAGCCATTGGAACTGTGTGTTGTTGGAACGTCCCAGACTCTCAAGCTCCGTTCATGAAAACAGATGCTTCTTTTAATAAAGCAGTTTTGTTAACGGTAAAACCGAGTCTACTCTGAAATAACAGCTTTCGACATGTTAGTTTTCTTTTCAGCTAAAACACTTTAGAGATCGTATCACTGCACCCATGTTACTCTGATATGTAAGTACTGTCATTCATGCAAGCACATTTTCTTTGGTGTAAGTAGGGTAAATTTAGTTGATGGCACAGCGGTAAAACACATTAGTACAACAGAGCTGAAATGCTGAATATGTCATACTTAATCTCAGCTCTGCCATCTGTCTGGGATGGGTGACAACTTGAACCACATTTGGCTGTTGTTCATATGATGGAAAAAGCAGGACCCGGTTCCTTGTAACTAAGGAAATTATGAGCTCTGCTGGCTGATTGATGGTGTCTGTACAGTTGTACAGTGTTGAGGTATAATGCTGATTAGGGTGTAGCTCTCCTTGAACAAAGCTGATCCACATCTGAACTCGCCTCATGCAGTTGAAAAGATGTGTTGGAATCATGAAGCTCCTCAGTCAGTAGTGGAGGGTAGTTTTGGTAATTGGATACAATTACGTTAGGGTAGAAAATTGGGGGAAATCTGATGTGATAAACTAGAAAAAAAAAATTAATTACTAACAACTAAGAACAAAAGTGAAGTGAAGTACGCATATTCAAAAAAAAGTTTAAAAGTAGTTTAAACCCTAGATATGTCCCCATGTTTTCTGTGGTATAGTATCATACAGTATCTGATTTTTGGCTTTTAGAGTTGGTTGAACTGAAAGCTGATGGATGAGCTGTTAAAAAGATTGATCTGCACCTAGAGGCCAGCATGAGAGTATGATTGACGCAAGAAGACTAAGTACATGTTTCCTAAGGTCTAATGGCAGAGATAGAAGTTGAATAATACACTACGCAGTGGCAGCTAGTGAACTTCAAAGAAACATACGCCTGTAGCTAGAGTGCTAACGACATCTCCAGAGAGGTATAGTGCTAGGAGGCTGTTAACATGGCTTCAGGATATAAAGTCTCTGCAGAGGATCATCAGCACTAACATTATACTCACCCTAGCAATGTTGCAGCCACTTTCTGCTGCCCAGGGGTAATTAGAATGGATGTTCCGTATTGCTAACTGGTCACTAGAGTCAATAAAGCTGTGCTAAGCCGGTAAGATAATGAAGCACTGAGCAAAACTGGGCAAAACAATGATTCTACTTGCATGTCACAAATGCATTTTATTGTAAATTGGTGCAATACGCATATTTATGATAACACAGTGAGATCAGTAAATATTCATACACCTTGTAATACAAAGTCCAGTTACTTGGAACAGATTTCATTGTTTCAGAGTTTACACACAAAAAAATGAAGAAAAACAACTCAGCAATTTCAGCTACAGTAGCTTGTCTCTGAATTAGACCACATAAGGCAGCCTTTTCCCCATGCGTATCAATGAGCCTTGGCCACACACATGGTAGCCGGTACCACTGTATCTTCCTTTGACCACTTTTAACAGATACTGACCACCCAATAAGCTTCAGTTTTGGAAAATCTCTGACCCAGCCATCAAAATTTGGCCCTTGTCAAGCTCGCTCAAATCTGTGCTCAAAACCGGGCCTAACAATGGCAATATGTCAGTGGTGTGGTTTGAATCAGAAACCTTCTGATTACTCGTCTAGAACCTGAAACGCTAGGCTACAACTTACCTGTTAGAAGAATAAACTTCCAGTCTGTTCTGACACTATAAATGATAATGATACATAGAGATTTTATTTATGTGTCTTGACCAAAAAACCTACTGGATGTAATAGCTGTCAAAGGTTTTTCAGTTTCACAAGGTTACAGTTATTTATATTTTCACAATATCCCAGTGATAAGAATGTATATCAATGCTTTTTTTCCCCTATTTTTGATTATGCATGTTCTCCCTTTTTCTCTTAATTTAGCATAGTCAATTTGTTTTCTTCTGCTGGGAATACCGCATGGCATTAAAGGAGGGTGTCTGTGACACATGGGCTGTCCTTTCGCCCATGTTTGGGCCAATAAGAGTCTGCTGAAGGCAGTGCCAACTGTGTCCACCACATGGTGTCCAGCTGACTGGTGGCAAAGCCTAAATTCAAACAGAGGTGTTCGAAATATAGCAGAATATCCAGTCTAAGAGCTTCTATGTATATGATTACTTTTAAACACATTAGTTGCAGTACCAACATAAATCACACATAGCTTCTTTCTGAATGACATGCAGCACAATTAGAGACATAAATAACAAAGACATTTAGATGAAAAAAATCCATGCTAAATGGATTATTGTGGTTGTACTGCTATGATCAATCACCATTTTATCCCAGAGAAATGGGATTCATAAATGATGTAAACACACACCAAAACAATCTCAGCTTAAAAGACAGTTGACACCTGGAATATCAGCAGAGGACTTAATCACTGCCACATCCAAGTATTCTTATTCCCATTCTTTCTCAGCCCTAAACTGCTCGAACTCTTTCACCTCTATTTCTCTTCATACCTTTCTATATTTTCTCCTGCACTTACAATCATTTAGACACTTTCTTTATGCTTAATGTTTCCTATTCACACACGGTTCTGCTGTAACAGAAGGTTGGGTCATTAATCTGTTCTTTCAGAGTATTTTTCCAAGTACTTTCATCAGACCAGAGCTGTATGACTGAAGTGGTTCCTAATCCTTTTGAGACGTCCAAATCATATTATAAATGATGCATTTAGTGGACAAAGTTGAGAGCAGCATTTGAAAAGCATATTGTGAATGTATTGTTGTAGTCCACCTTACATTCGGTTCCAGCCAGAGTTGAACATTAAATGTGGAAAAATTAAATGAATTATTTTAGAAATTGTCGTTTTTAAAATGCAGAGACGGCTGGCTTTACGGAAGCCATTGTGCTGGACACTCCTCTATCTGTGCCTGTAGGGGATCTTTGCTGAAATGTACACATATTTTAAAAACATCAGCATTTGCCGTGTGGACTTGGGCACGACAAATATTTGGCATTTGCACCCAGCTGCAAGCCAGCCTCTTATTCGTGGTAGCCGTGAATGGGCAGGCTAGTAACAGGTGGTCCCATTCGCCACTGCACCCAAACCATGTAGGCTTGCCTGGTAAAGACACCTGGAAAGGCATGGTGGAGTGGCACAACCCACTTATTAACTGTCAAATGGGCACCATAATCGCCTGGAGTCCCCATTGCCAGGGCTTTTGCCTGATACAGGCTAATCAGTTATTGCCCCATGATCCATGTCAACTTCGCCGGTAGACCAGGTTAAAGTCCCGGTGGTGTTCCAGTACCCCCCACTTACCTTCCCATCCATGTTGGTTAGGGGTATGGTTGAGGACAGGCTCCAGACTGTCGCATGCCCTATATGGAGAACCGCTAACCGGCAATTCCGACCACCCCTTCAATTCCCAAGGTGCACCAGAAAGCACTTTAGGTCCCGTAATAAGCAGTCGACCCCTGCTGTCTGTCTGGTACAGTGGGCAGGGACAGGAGGTTCCGTTTCCGCTAAGTCACAGATAACTTCTTCCAGTAGCCATGCTTCTTGCTGCCCCTTTGTTCTTCTGAAAGAAGGCGCTTCGGTCTTCTTTCATTTTTGTTCTTTTGTTTCTTCTCAGATACTTGCAGTCTTCACTATTTAGACCGGCGAGACTGCAGAGTGAACCAGGCTAAAACCTCAGCTTTGAACTGGGCAAGTGTGTTATGCTTCTGACCCCGGTGGATCAAATCCCACTTTAGGTTCTTTTTTTTTCTTTTTTTTTTTAATTACCTCCATCTCTGCAACTTTGTGTATGCCTACCCTTATTTATAGCACACAGGTATATAAAACCAAGCACCTAGACATTCAGACTGCTTCTACATTTTTTTGTGGAAGAACTGGTCACTCTCAGGAGCCCAGTGAATTCCAGCATGGAACCATAATAGCACAACACAAGTCCAGTAATTAAATTACCTTGGTAATACATATTTCACTGTCAAATGTCTTATAACACAGTGGAAGCAATTTGGATTTCAGCCTGAAAGTGGTAACAGTGAATGGAACTCTTGATGCTTCAGCATACCAAGATAATTTGGACAATTTCATGCTCCAACAGTTGTGGGAACCGTTGTGGGATGGCAAGCCCTTCTTGTCCAACATCAGTGTCTCACCTTACAAATGAAGAGTTCACATATCATATGCAGCCATAGCCCAGTGGTTAGGGTACAGGACTAGATTACTGCTGTTAGGCCCTTGAGCAAGGCCCTTAACCCTCATTGCTTAGACTGTACACTGTTATTGCACTGTAAGTCGCTTTGAATAAAAGCATCTGCTAAATGCTGAAAATGTAAAAATATTGAACAATATGGATTAAGAATGGGATGTAACTCAAGTTCAGTCTAGGTTCATCTTAACACTATCTGAACATGGTTCATCATTCCACTTACACCATGGACATTGATAAACAAGTACATCCACTAACGAATGGCTCAAAATAAGGAGGAACATCTAAAATATTTAAATGTGACAAATTATTTAAAATAGAAGAAATCAGGCAAATACTTTTTACAGCACTGCATATACTAGTGACCTTCAAAACACTGCTGCACGTTTTACTTTATTTATTAAGGATTTATAAATCAAATGACATCACTTTTATAAATAGTCACCTTTCTTTGTGATGCCTTTTCCAGCATCACACCATTTAAGTGCCATCAGCAACAAATGTTTGTGGTTGAGTGTGTAGTCACTGATCCACAACAGATTTTACATCATTATTACAGGAAAACCTTCCTCCCCTTGGACTGGTCTAAAAAAGGTTTAAATCTGATGATGCTGAATCCGAACTATAAGCTCTTGCAGACGCCACTATTTTTTACTCAACCCACCTTCACCATTATAACCAAAATATAAAAGTACAGCAACTTTTTGAAGAACCCTCTTTTAACTATGTATTAAAAACACCATCCATTTGCTATTTATCTGGCTACATACTGCTGTACTTAATCTTTTTCCTTCCCTGTTTGAACATTAATTTATTACAATCATTAATTTTTCCTAGCTCCATAGTATTGGCAAGTATTAAGGTGGCTTCAGTACCACTATTTAACAATGTACAGAATTCAGGAACACATCCTGGTTTGGACCAGTTTTATAATGGCATAAATCAGTTACATATAGAAGAAATTTGAAGAACCCAGGCTTTGTTACTAAAAGCAGGGAAGATCGCAAAAATAATATGTGCTATGCCAAACTCCTCACGGACAGTGATTTATACCAATATAGCATTAAACCCAGGACCTGAAGACCTATTCATTGTTTAGCACTTATTAAGTTTCAAACTCTAATGACATTCATCATTACATATGTACCTTGCCTTTTATTACATAGCAGGTGATACTGATCCAGTCCCATATCTCCACTTGTGCTTGTGTGGATGCATGTGTATGTACTTAGGTGTGTCTATGTACCAGTCTTTGTCCTTGTGAGTGATTAGAATGCATCCTGAATGCCAGAGTGTGTGCTCATTAATCAGTCTGTGATCACTGATGTGGCTACTGAATAAACAGAGTCCTCATCACCTTGTTCCCCTTGGGTCACCCAGTACTGGAAGCAAGGCTTCTCTGAAAATGGGATGCAAGCATTACTTAAACAACCAACAGAGCTTGTACCAGTGCCGGGAGAGCTAAAAACATAGATGTGCAATAAACAATACAAGGCTTTCAAATGATTGTTTATTACAATGCACTCCATCAGCTAAGAAACAACAATATTTAAATATTCTACTTAGTCTGTTACTGAGTTGTTGTTTTTTTACAATATACATTTAATCTTAGAAGCTGTTTATTCCAAAATCAGAATGTTTGGGTGGGGTGTCCCACAGTAAATTTTAGCAGTTTAGACTATCAAAGCATTTTTAAATCCCCAAGTATGCCCCAAGTGTCATGACCTGCCAGATATGCCCCACTATTACACATTTACCCCACAATTACATCTTTGACCACCTTTCTTTCAGAATCAACATTTTCCATCGGATATTATACTACAAAAATATCCCACAAAACGGTTAAATGAAGATAAGCAAAGCTTTACTAATCAGTTAGATTACTGTAACAAAAGACACCCAAACATTTAAAAATATAGAACTGCCACCATCTCACAGAGATGTCCAGGCTGTCCACAGATGTTAAAACCTTAAGAGGAGTGTTTACTGATGAGTAAGACAGAAGAAAATTGGCATGCAAGTTCACTACAGTTAATGCTATGGGTTA
>JAYDZG010000029.1:17801361-17812512 GCA_034509265.1 Microcambeva bendego | reverse complement strand
TTAAATAAAGGAAATAATATGCTTTGAACAGTGCAGGAGCAGTTCAGGCCGTTCCACTACATTAATTATATGCTCATACTGGACACAATAAAATAAACTTGAAGTAAATGTGAGAAACACTTATACATCAGTAGTACTAAACCATTTAATTCATCTACTGTAATTCATTTTGCTACTACTAAGGTGTAGGGGCGTTTATTTCTTTTCAGCTAACCACTTAATCCTGTGGGGACGGCAACACAAAGTGCAAGCAAATCTCTGAAATTTATAAATAAAAGGGCAATTAACACTAATTATCTTGTTAAATTTATCTTCACTCACAATTTCAATGAAAAATAATACAGTGCAATTTAACTACTTTTTTTATTTGGGAAGCTGCTGACATTTTATGGCATCTTAACTTATATTGCTTCATCAATTCAATTCATAAATACAGATTTTATTGATTTTTATGAAATAATGTTGTAAATATAAAAATAATACAAACATTGTTTATTGTACAAAATATTTTTTGTTACTTCAGTACCATGAGCAATATTACTCTTTTAGTAAAACTAGTAAAGAAAACTAGTCAAAAAATCTACAATTTGGAATTTTGGGTTTTAGGTGTCTGGTGAAAAGTAGATAGAGTATTTCACTATATAATAAGAAAATTAAACCAACAGTCAAACATAGTAAAGATGGTGTGAAGTAAGACTGGTAAATTTGACATTACTGATGAATCAGTTCACAGCCTCAGTTAAAAGTATGATTGCTTTATTCAGTGGGATGAGTATGATGAATATGATTAGGAATGGGATTCAGTAGATTAAAGAAGCACTTTATTCTGGGCACATGGCACGAATAGTCTGGGTAGGACACCAGCGTGTTTCAGGTGTTTTAATTACGTGATAAAATAGATAATGTTATTAATGGTAGTATGTAAAAGTTTATTGCAGGTAATACATACACTTCCATTATTTATGTAGAAAAGGCTAAACAGTAGTGCCGGGGCACTAACCAGGGCATGCCTTTCAGAGGCATGTTTCACTGTCAAATTACTGACTCAAGACAAATGGTACATTCTGCAGGACCAACACAAACACTCTGAATTTATATTTTGTATGAACTGTATCTAATCATTTCAGAAAAAGAAAACATTTTTCACGGTGATGTCATTTTAAATGAACAACCACACTCCCACAGGGGCACCGAATATAGTAGAAAATAGTAGAGTGCAATCACATGCATCCTTCCTTTGTCTCCTTAGCAACATGATCTCCCACTGAAGCAAGAAGAGGTCATTTATCTTTGTTTTTTAACTGTGCTTGTTTGCACAGTTTGACAGCTGATAGCAGACTCTCATTACAGATTGGAATCATGGCAGTTCATCTGTTATATAAACTTAGATTTTAAATGTATTTTGATATGTATTTGGCAAGCATATTTAATTGACATGTTTCCAAAAGAACTGCAGAAATCATTACTGTAGATGTGCACATAAAAAGAAATGCTGATTATATACTCTACATGCATTTGTGAGGTCAGGCTCAGTACTAAGGGTTCTTAAAAAAACCAATTATATTACTTTCCTTCGTGGTTGCCTTCCTTTGTGTCCCTGTTTTCACATCATCATCACATTAAAATTTTCTTCCCCTGAAAAAACCCCCAATTTGAGCGGTCCATAAAGGTGGAAATCAGATTGTGTAAGATTTTCTCAGACACAATCAATTACTTCTCCCACCCTCATATTTTTTTAGTTTAGAATTGTATCCATGCTTTACAGCTTAGGTTTTCTTTGCACTCTGCCCCTCAAGCAAAGTTAGTAAAAAGTACTGTGTGCATTCTGTTCTAAATGAATGATCAAGCAAATCCTGTGCAGGGTGTGTATAGAAAGTGGTGGTATTGCGCCACATCACCTTCAAATATCTACTCCTCCATTCTCGCATACTCATAAACACAATGATGCTTCATTCATTGACCTTTTTTGTACATACCTGAAAACTGTGTCTCACTAGAAAGAATTAAGCACACTATACAGCTTCATTAAAAAATGTTTTTTTAAGCTTGCATATTTTGCAGGTCACTAATAAATACACAGACCAGACATTACATTATGACTGTTGACCGGTGAAGTGAATAAAACTTATTATCTCTTCATCATGGCATGTTAGTCTGTGGGATATATTAGGAAGGTAGTGAACATAGCCTGTGGTATATATTAGAAAGGAAGTGAGCATGTTATCATGAACATAAATGTTAGCAATTTGAGTTTGACAAGTTCCTAATTGTCATGGCTCAATCTACAGTCGTCAGTATCTATCAAAAGTGGTCTAACAGTGGTAAACCGAGATCAAGGTCAAGGGCCGCCAAGACTCACTGTGTCACATGGAGAGTGAACGCTACTATAGCTGAACTTGCTTAAGAAATTAATGCTGGTTCTCATAAAAAGTTGTTAGAATACACAGTGCCTCAGAGTTGCAAGGCTGTTTTGGCTGCAAATGATGACCACAATAATAGGAAGGTAGTCATAATGTTAAGCTTGTTTGGTATGTTTTTATGAAGACTTTCTGGCACTGCATACCTTTGCAAAGTGTAAAACGTTACATTTAACATTCATTGTAGCAGATGCTTTTACAAACATTGCATGTATACAATTTGAGCAATTATGATTAAGGACCTTATTCAAGGGCTTAACAGTGGAATATTCTGAACTGCACGGTGCAGACTGTGGGGATGTTATTGACCCCAAATTTTCTGTGCTGGACCTTTCGGATAACTTTTTTTTTAGATCAGGAAAACCAAGCTTAGACTTACTCCGTGTTCGAATCATCGATATACCCCAGGAGTATAGGCTACCCAGACAGCTATAAATCTTTCATCCCAAACAAAGCTTAATATCCTACACTGGAGAAAAGGTGGAAACTTCAGACTTAGATTGGCTTGCAGAGATTTTTCCTGCCTGCACAAATTCACCATTAGTAAGAGAGGTGAATTGTTCTGTTTCTCATTATACATTGTGAGCCTACATTATTTGTGGCCTAAATGTGTTTCATGAACGCTGAGCTTCAGCAGAGCATATGTAGGTCATATGCTTATTTATACAACCATTTCTTTTTTGAGAACAGAAAATAAAGAAAATAAATCACATTATGAACTTCAGTGTTATATAGTGGTGATTGAACTGGACTAGCGACAGTAGTTGTTAATATACTCTTCCAGTTTATTTGAATGTTAATAATAATAATAATAATATTTATATTAATAATTGTGCATGGTTACATGCATGTTAGCAATGGGTGGTTTACCAAAAACACAATCTTTTAATGAATATTCCCATTCTTTTTTTGGCAATGTATCAAATATGACCACAGACTGTAGCTACCAAATAAACATTTCTTTAAGCTGTCTATTTAACAAGCATCCTTAAATAATGTATATAATCCCTTATTTGCTTTTTTTCACTTTTTAACAGCACTCTTAAATTGAAGTGTATTGGTGTTGTTTGCTATTAATATAGATGTCTTCAAACCACCTGTTATTTGCCATGCAAGTACTTTAAATATTAATTAACAAATATATCATCTCTTTTACCACTGCTTCATCTTTTTGTGTATTTTCTGCTGGGGATCTCTAATTCCAGTATGTTGCTCACACCTCTGACCCGTGTGCAGCCATCTTACACCTATGCAAAATATGCACAGATGCCTCTCTATCTGCCGATCAGGGCCCTTGCATAGTGTTTGAAGACCTCACACGCATAGTCTGGTCAACATAGTCTGGTTCCCTGCTGCCACTGTATGGGGCCCTGTCGAATGGTGGCAATGCTGAGTTTGAAAACTAAGGAGTTCAGAATCTCTGCTCTGGTGTGCTAGAGGAATATTCCGCTTCACCACCTCCGATCACCACCACTTCATCTGATTCGTGGTCATAATAAGTAGGATTCACAGGGCCGATTTTAGGAACTACCTCAAACAGGTCACCACATCTTCACAGGGCAAATACACACACATACATGTATACTATGTATGTAATGAGTCAAAAAGATTACATACAAATAGGTTCACATCGATGATTCTTTTAAGATGAATCGATATTCATTTTAAACTGCTGAGGGCAATGTTTTAACACAAAAAATGAATGTTATTTTTGATATACTATGTATATACTACATATACAATAATATGTACTACTACAAATTCTAATCACAATAATAAAAATGTAGTAATAATAAATAAGTAAATACTACAACTAATAATTAGTATTACAAAAATAAAAGAATAATAATAAATACAATTATAGAAAATATAATAATACATGTAATAAATATTACTAACATCTGTTATCTGTTTAATATCATTTTTTACAGATGTTAGTTTTTCACAAAAAAACAATCCATTCTTTTTTTTATTATCTACTTCCTCTACCTTTGTCCTGTTCGATTGCGGGGTCGGCTCTTAGGTGTCTTCACGCCTCATTCATTTGGCACGGTTTTCACGCCAGATGCCCTTTGTGTTTCGACCCTCCTATTAATCCAGGCTTGAGGCCGGTATTGTGAATTGTATTGCATAGTGAGTTGTGTGTTTCGTTACATGCCTAATGTATACCTGTAGTGATTTTACAACGTCCATATATGCTTGCTGTTTGTCTTTTGGGTTCTGGACGCAGACAGGAGAAGGCCATGCAAACACGGCGATGCAGAAGTGCTACCCACCTAGCCACATTTTCATATTTAAAATATAAAAGAGTTCTTGCTTGCAGGTTATGTGAATTCATCAAACCTTAAAGTCTGCTTTTCCTTGAGTTATTTACTCAGAATAGATGAACATTTGAGGTACCTGCGCTAACCTCTGATTTCAATACCCTACAAGAGTACTTAAAGATGTATTACTCAGCTACTAGCGTTAACTGAGGTGTAGTATGAAGCTGTATGGACGGTAGCAGAACCCCCTCTTCGTGCTGAGAGAATGGTACGTTCCGGAGCGGTGACGGCAGGTCAGTACTGAGTAGTGGAAGAGCGGATATGTTAGAGGGGAGAAGACTGTGGAAAATCCCACTCGATCCTGCTGTATCCGCCGCTGCCGTCATTGTGGATCCATTAATTTTTAAGATGTACAAACCCAAGCGCCGTCATCAAAGATGTGAGTTATTCTGCCATATTTATAAAAGATGTGTTTTATGTTTAACCAAAAAACAACAACTGCATCTTGATCCTGATTGTACATGTCTTATTTGATGAAGCCACTATCAACAAAGTGAGTTTATTAAACTCTTAGGGTTTAATGTACCGTTTCTTTTTTGCTCAGTGCATAATACTACATTCATGTGTTATATTTCACTGCTGGTATAACTTTTACTGGTTGTAATTGTGGCTATTATTTTGATTATATAGTGACACAGATTTAAACAAACTAACAAAAACATTTACATTTAAATATGCCAAGACATCTGATCCAAAGTCACTTAAAGCACGGATAAGTGTACAAATAAATTCAAATTTAATTACAACCATGCATCTGTTGAATCATCTACCAGTTGAATTTTGTTTGATTTAAATAATTATTAATTTAGTATACTGCTTATATATGAATTAAAAAATGATGTACTTCTCAGTATTAATTCAGTTTAAGAACCTGCCTTTTGCTTAATTATTAATCAACCTCATTTAATAGTGTACAAGAATGATTTACAAATATTTACTTTTATACAGGAAGGGGAAAAATAACAGCACTTCAACATTATTACCAAATGAGCAGTGTTTTTTTCTTTCTTTTCTAAAAAAATAGAATAATAATTAAAATAGAATAAAACAACACTGCTCATTTTGGTCAAACACATACCCATAAATTGTATAACTAGAGAAACTGGTGTCTTATTTTTATCCATTAAAATAGATATTTATCAGTGACCTCTGAGTGATCGGTTCACCTAAAACACTTCAGAGAAAGCGTTTAACAAGATTTTAAATTATTTATTTGTGAATTTATGACCATTCATTCACACAAGCATTTGTGTGGCTGGGCATTGATGTTGGTCTTCAAGCCTCAGTTGATGTTCCAGATCATTCCAAAGCTGTTCAGTAGGACCTCTAGAGTTGATTTAAATCAAGCTTTTTCTCACTGGGGCATCCGTGGTCTAATGGTTAGAGAACTGGGCTTGTGGTCGGAAAATTGCTGCTTCAATTCCAACAGCCAACATGTATTGAATTTAGTGCCTTTGATCAAGGCACCCAACCCATAACTTCTTCCCGGTGCCATTGTTAGGGCTGCCCACCGCCCCGAGCATGGGTGTTAACTGCCAACTAGTGTGTATATGTGTGTTTTACTGAATGGATTAGGTTAAAATGTGGATAAAAGCATAGGTACACTTCAACTATGAGAGACAAAATGAGGAAAAAATCCAGGAAATCCTATTGCTGGTATTTTAAAGAATTAATTTGTAAATTATGGTGTAAGTATTTAAGTATTAAATAAGTATTCACCCTTTTGACATTTTTCGTGTTTTGTTATCTCCCAACCTGGAATTAAAATGGATTGTTTGAGTTTGCATCATTTCATTTACAGAACATGCCTACAAATTTGAACATTTTAATTTTTTTTTATTGTGAAGCAGACAACAAATAGGACAAAATAACAGAAAACTCAAGTGTGCATAACTATTCCCCTGCCTCAAGTCAGTACTTTGTAGAGACACCTTTAGCGGCAAAAGTAGCTTTGGAGAAGTCTCTATGAGCTTGGCACATCTTGCCACTGGGATTTTTGTCCATTCCTCAAGGCAAAACTGCTCCAGCTCCTTCAAGTTAGATGGTTTCCACTGGTGAAGCGATCTTCAAGTCTGACCACAGATCCAGTTGGTCTGGGCTTTGACTAGTCTCAAATCACTGACAGACCAAAACAGGTTTTGCCCAAGAATATCCCTGTATTTAGCACCATCAATCTTCCCCTCGACTCGGACCAGTTTCCCAGTCCCTGCTGCTGAAAAACATCCCCACAGCATGACGCCGCCACCACCATGTTTCACTGTGGGGATGGGGTTTTTGGGGTGATAAGATGTGTTGGTTTTGAGCCAGACATAGCATTTTCCTTGGTGGCCAAAATTTTCAGTGTCCCAAATATGTTTGTGATATTCAACTCACATAATGTGGTAAGTACATTAATATTATTTTACAGGTTAATAAAACCAGACTTATCCTGAATGAAGAAAGTTTAGGTTGCTCTCTTTTATTTTGTATTTTTTTTTTTAGAAGTGTGCTTCACTGCTACGGTGATATGTGTGTTGTGTAAAACATGTTACCAGTCTTGGCAAATTTAGGGCTATCTAATTAGCCACATTGTCGTGTTTTGATCATGTTTTTAGCGTGCAGCAGCGATTTAAAAAATAAAAAATAAATAGCCTTCCCTACTTAGTAAGCTTAAAGCATTTAGCAGACACTTTCATTTGAAGCGACCACAGGTCATTGATGACTGTATACACCACGTAGGTGTACTTGATAAAGAGCTTTTGTTTATCAAACACTTTCTAACCAAGGACTTCATCTGGACTTCATGATGCATGCATCTTTTGACCATGAGGCATAGGAAGGATCAACTTGTGTATGTAAGAAGGTATATGTATATCCTCACAGTCAAGCATTAAGGCAAGTCAGTGATGGCGTGAGAATGTTTTCTGCTGCAGAATTGACCAATTTTGACTGTGTGACTGGTGTTATAGATTTGTTGTAAATGCATTGTTGAGGCATGTTTTTATAAAAGCTTTGATAATACCTGGTGTACCAGCTGCCACCCCATACTGTTTGAGTGTGCCAAGGGATTGTGGTTCATATTAAAGTGCAAATCTGCTATTTGGTGCATGAGTGACTGGATGGAGGATACTACAGCTTTCTTTTAGATTGATTTTCACTGCAATATTTAGATGGGATATTTCCATATTACATTAAAACATTCCCAAATGACAATAAAATTTGAATAAAATCTGATCAGATTGATTGTGACATAGTTGTTGGTGCAATATGAGCTTAGGTATGAATGTAAGAACTTGTTTATCTTTGGCTGTTCTGCAATCAGATTTGCCTTATTGATGGAGAGTAGTCATAGGGGATCGGCTACCCCACACTACATAAAGCATAGTTTTGTCTGGGCTACTCCAGCTGATGATCGCCAAGAATAGACAATTAAGGCTACCATGAGCACAGAACTACTGAAAAAAAAAAGTTGGAAGTAGGAGAATTGTTGCGTGTTCTGATCAATCATTCTATAATGTGTTAAACTATGGTAATGGGGTTTTGTAATACCAACCAAACATTTTGAATGATGCTGTTGCTCTCTATTAGATGACAATCTAGCTAACAATGTACATCCATGGTCACAGTTTAACCATCTTCAAGCAAATTACCTTTTACTAAATCTAGTTGCACACATTTCAGTATTACAAGTAAAAATTTGCAGCATGTAAATGCAGCTGACAAATCTAATATCATTAGTTCAAACTACAAATTAATATTTTGAACACATTGTGGAACGTGTCACCAATAAGCTCCATAAAACAGAGTACATTTATCTAACTTTCAAATGCTGATTAAATTTTGTTTTTATGTCAATTGAAGTCTGCCTTTCCTGAGGTCTTTTCTTTCTTTTATTCTACAAATGTTCATAATGCAGTTCAATTATTGAAGAATTCAAACATTGACAAATGTGCTTCAGGTGTTTTGTCCCATTACTTCATCTGCCAAACAAAAAAATCTTAATATGTCTAACAGTACACATGTGTCATTGTCATATTTTTATTTAACAATATCCCAAACATTCCCTCTTAGAACTCCAGACAGACATGCCATTCCAGTACATGTACCCTCTTCTTCTGCAGCCATCCCTTTGTGATGTGGGCAGCATGTGGTTTTACATTCTCTTGAAAAAAGGTGTCATCTCTAAGGCAGCATATGTTGCTCAAAAATCTCAATGTAATTTATTATACTGATAAATGCTCCTGTCACCAAGGAGTCAATTATTTTGCCATGACACAACCCCATGACAGACCCTGTCTTTTTTATTATTTGGCAGTCACTAAACAAAAAATGTTGACGTCTAACTCTGAATTATAGTGATCGCCAACAGTTTGCTAAAGTAATTTCCTGTCCATGTGGTTATATCAGCTATTGAAGAATGATGGTTCTTGATGCTTGCACCCTTGCCTTTTACACTGGATAAATAATAATAATAATAATAATAATAATAAAAGACAACAACAACAATAATAATATGGGTTGTTTTAGGCTGTATTGCTTATTATATGTAGTATTGGTTTATGGTTATATGGTTGTATTGGTTTCCTTTTTTCCCCACAGTTCCAAACAAAATCTAAATTGTACATAGCATTATACTTTAAAGTCCACTTTAGTAACTTATTTCATTTTAATTCAGTTTCCTTTAAGGAAACAAAACATGTAGGAGAGAGAAATCCACCACTGTGGCAAGCTTTAATACACTAAACTAAGCAGAAAGCAAGAGTTAGGTAGACAGAGGCACAGACAGGGAGTGAGGCTGCTTATTTGCATTATTTGAAGTTTTTCATTATCTTATTTCCCACTGAGATATGTGCTAGTTTGCTGGTCGGAAATTACATTAAAATGCTGTTTGTGCAATAATATTATTCTGATTACATGCGTGTCCCTGACAGTCTGTTTTTGAAAGCTGCGTTCAGTGATTTCAGAGCTGTGTCTTGCTGATAGGCTTTCTGGTATTATTAATATTTCATCATCAAATAGGTTTAAATATAAGTTTATATACTAAAAAATAAATGTCATAGATTTTTTGTGTCACATTTTTTGTGTCCTGTACTCTTTCAGACTTTAAATTATTGACTGTAATATGCGCCTAGAAGCAGAGTGAACCTTCTTGGGGTTTTTTGTGTGGTTTGTTTTGTTTGTTAGGATTTTAGTGGACAATTTAGTGTCTCCAATTTATATGGTTTTGGACTGTGGGAGGAAACCTGGGCACCTGGAGTAAACCCACACAGACATGGTGAGAACATGCAAATAACACAGATCCCATCTGGGGATCTAACACAGGACCTTTTTGTTGTGAGGCGACAGTGCTACCAGTGCTACCGTTTGATTACATAATGGGGTTTAGGGTTATAAAAGTGTACAGCACAAACAATCATTTACATTTAGTAATCATTCAGTAATTTGCAATGTAGTATCTTTAGCTTATTAAGCTTACAGCATTTAGCAGACCCTTTTATTTGAAGCGACCATAATGACCACATGTCAGCCACAACTGTATACACCATACAGGTGTACTTAATAAAGAGCTTTGTTTGTCAATCACTTTCTAACCAAGGACTTCATGATGCAAAGACAGTGAAGGACTAAAAGGATTAACTCCTACCGTATATGTAAGAAGGAATTTAAAAAGGCAAACAGAGAGTCAAAGACATACTAGCTTATGTCTAAATAAACAAATAATATCTTTATGGTCAAGCACTGAGATTGGTCAGTGATGAAAACCCGAGCTCACAATGGAAATTCTCGAATGCTAGCATGTGATGTCACTGGTGGACAACATTGAACACCGTCACCGTTAAATGCAGTTATGACTTACTTGGATTGCGAGTTATCCTGCGCTGGTTTGTTAGATTCCAAAAATATTTCTGAATTTGATGAAGAGGATGAATCTTAAGTAAAAATTGGGGTGAAACCATTCAGATTTGAGCCAGAGAGAGAAGAAACTGCACCTGAAAGCAAGGAGCAACGACGGTCGTCAGAAATGGTTATTTCAGGAATAATCATTAAACTGAAAACTGTAGTCCTAATAATAGTTGTTGTCCACCATCTACGTCACACGCATGACGCCTATGCCAGTGTCCGAATACCGTAGACAGAGCAGAACAACAATCTTTTAAGCCCTATTGAATCAATTTGTAAAAAATAAATTGTTTTCTGATCTTCGATAAACCCAAGTAAGGAACTATAATTCCTTTGTATTTATGTGTTTGACCCTTACATGCTAGCTGGTGCTTAGCCTTTAATAGAATATTCACAAATTAAACAGCTGTCTAATGAAACAGCAAGGGAGCGAGGCCGCTCACTACGATACCCCTGGTGTTGCCGTAGGCTTGTTAGCGTTATGACATTAGCGTGTGGTCTGGGAGATCTGTGAAAGCTTCGGTTGCTCC
>JAYDZG010000029.1:17789470-17800359 GCA_034509265.1 Microcambeva bendego | reverse complement strand
GCGTTATGACATTAGCGTGTGGTCTGGGAGATCTGTGAAAGCTTAGGTTGCTCCGGTGCCATAGGAAACAAGAACCGTATCATTTTCAAAACTTTGGTATCAACTTGGCATCGAAGTATCAGTTCTGTAAGTTTTCCATTGCTGGTTCTTTAGATTCCAACAATATTTCTGAATTTGATGCAGAGGATGAATCTAAAGTAAAAGTGTGGGTGACTGGATACCAAAGTAAAACCATTCAGATTTGAGCCAGAGAGAGAAGAAACACCTGAAAGCAATGACGGTCGTCAGAAATGGGAATTTCTACTGAAAACTGTATTCCTAATAATAGAGTAACATACTAAAAGATACTGGTACTAGGATAGGTAGTTACTTTTGTGTTTAGTTAGAAAGTAGCATAGGTTGTGTTAGTTTGTCTGGTTTCGTTTCTACCCGTCTTGTGTAACCTTGTAGTGAGCCCTGTCCTTTGCTATTATTAAATTCTGTGGTTGATTACATATCTTTGTATGTGTTGGCCCCTTTCTGTCCATCATAGCCATATAGCGTTACACTAGGAGCATGTCATAGTCCAGATTATCCAGTAAATGTAAGAAATGTTAATGATACTTAAGTGAAGAACTATACTGCTGAACACAAGCCTTAATTTTTTATTTTCACATCAATGCAATATGACATTATTTTCCTTGTTCGGACACAATTAAGGGTTCGTTTTATATGAACTGAGGGAGAATGTCTGCTCAACTGAAGTTCAGTCGGGTTATGGTTGGTAATCACACCAGCAAATCCTCGGATTAGGGTTATGGAGAGGCCAAGTCAAAATTATGACTACATTTTCCTTGAGATGTGGCAAGACTTAAAATTCAGTTCAGGAAAAACTTATGAATAAACATTATGTTGAGCAAACATAAATGTACCCTCCTTTATTAGTAGCTAAATCATAAATAGAGGTTTTAATCAATATATTTCAATACATTGATTTTTTTGTCTTGTCTTGGCCAATTTGAATACATTTTTATTATTTGTCTAGTCTTAGGGTTAGGCAGAGCTTTAACGTTGCTTTATTAAAGTGTGTGTACAACTGTGAATACAAATTAGTTGAACACAGGCAGTCTTGGATAGGCTAAAAAAACCTTGCTCATTAATATTCCCTTAATATCCCATTGGATTTCTAAAGCAAGGCATTGTGCCATGTGCTGTCATATTTGCTTTCTTGTCCCATTTACCACTTTGGCACAGGAGAGACGCTCTACGTGGTTCTGAATTAGTCTAGCACTTTTTGCCAGCACTGGAGGAAGATTTCAGGGGCAGGATGTAGGTCTAATGAGTGCCACTGCTTTCTAAACAAGCAGTCAGAGAAAATGAGTTTCCCGGGGTTTTCTGGGTCTCACTGGGACTCATCAGTGGGACTTGTATGATGCAAAAAAGGGACCTCTAGTCAACACTCACAGCACTCGAACAGGTTTACTCATTGCCATGACCACAAAAATGTAAATCTCCAAACTGTCATCTGTTCTAGGCTTTAATGAGCACAGAAAATGCCTAGTGCTCTGGTTTTCAAACCTTTACTTTACTGCCTTCTCCATTAAAGATTAGTCGACAAGGAATTGCTGTTCTGGAAAAAAAAAATTCAATCATGTCTCATTTCAGTAAGAAACATTTTTTTTATTATTTTGTTTATGCATTTTCTCTAATTTTCTCCAAATTGCTGAAGATCCTTGATTGCCGTCAAAGTGGCTGTACTGCTCCTCACGCCTTTTCTGACATGTGCACAGAGCTGAGCTGATTTACATATGAATCCAGAATAATTAAAGACGTTACGATTGATAAAAGTTGGCTAAATGGATGCATTTAACAGAGACAGACTCGGACACTGTGAGAGTAAGTGAGAGGGCACTCTTACTAATGAGATTACTGAAGATGTAATTTTCATCTGAAATGTTTGCATTGCTCTGAGAATAGCAATGTATGCTGGGTTTTATGCTGTATACAGCTTTGTACAAATGTGGTGACATGTTATTTTTAGCCTCGGCACATGGATAGATTTTATTTAGCAGAGACGAGAAAAACCACACCAAGTACATTTCTGATTTCTAAATACTTAAAGCCACATGTATAAGATATTAGTTTGTCTTAGATTAGATTATAATATATAACCTTCAAAATCTTTAATTTAAACGCTTGAGCAAGGTTTGGTTCCTTTCTTATGACTAACATATTTAGTTTATTGAACATTTTGCAAGAATATAAGGCATGTATTTCTGAAATGTACAGTAATTCCTCTTCAATCATGGGGGTTGAAGGTCAAAATCCACAAAGTAACAACCATATGTTTATATCATCATTTTTATATATTTTAAACCTTTTAAAATAATCCCACACGCTTATAAACATTCCATGCACAGTTATACAGCATAAAACCATTATTTTCTCTTATATGTAAATGAGGAAAGATCCGTTGAAATTACGGATGTAAACACACTGATTATATACTAGACACAAATAGACTTATAATATATTATTGAGGAGTCAAGACTTGAACACAGCTCCGGAAGCAGTAGACGGAGCAGATAGTGTTAAGACATAACGAAGGACTTGATTATGCACAAAGATAAGCACAAAAGGTAACACTTTGCACAGTGAAACACATTGATGCTGAATAACCAAGATGAGATGCTGGCTAACTCAATTTGACATCTAGTTCTGCTGTCCTTAGCTGAGCCAATCAGCACCCAGGATAATTAATCGTTTGCTCTGATTTTAGTAGTTTTTCAGCCATCCACCATTAGCCTACTATGTTTGAAATCATCTGAGCAAACCACCTGAGGAAGCATGTACCAGAAATAAAAAGATCCATTGTCTACATCCGTGAACCAGTGACAAAATCCACTTCCACTTTATCTCTATATATGCTTGCATTAAGGATCCTATATAGAGTGAAGCCGTAAAAGTCAAAGCGCAATATAGCAAGGGATTACTGTATATGTATATTCTACTATATAGACAGAGTAGTTAGGACAACCCTTTTAGTGACTGAATTTATGTTGTCTAATAAATCAATCACGTAAAGGAAGATTATATGTTGTCAGGCATATAAAAGGCCACTTCCTTTTCCAACATCATTGTGCCCTTGTACCCAAAGGAAGATCTGTAAATACATGAAGAATAGCTTGGTTTATAGAAACCTGCACAATTAAAAATCTTTGAAATAAACTAGATCAGTTAAGGCTTTCTTAACCAACAAAAGGACACATTTCACAAAACAATGCTTAGTGTCATTTGCCTAGTGTTAGGTCACATCCTTAAACAATAATACAGGTTGTTTTGGATAAAAAGCATTTGCTAAATGTAGTGAAGTACACATAGTTATCTGTATACATTACATAACTTGTCAGACCTGTGTGGGTACAAGCTTATAACCAGTCTTACGGTTTAAATCAAAGGAATTATTTAAGATACATTTTTAAGTTTTCTACAACATGGATGAGCACAGGGTGATCTCAGCCTCTGAAGGTTTTCATGAGGTAATTCATTTTTCACTATTCATTTGTGTGTCAGTTTATCTTGCAGGGATTGGAAATTGTAAATCTAAGCTTATGGTTTCTCCGGAAAGCTCTGATGGCTGTCCAGCAGCATTTGGGGATTTGCAGTGACACATACCAGACTCAGACAATGATCTGAACATTTCTAGGACACACTCTGTCTCCTCTGTCTCGTTTAAGTGTGGAGAGAGGGGTACAAAACCATCTGCACCACCCTAGTCAGAATATGCCAATTCTAAAACAATCATAACATATTTAGCAGCATGTTTAGATTCATGTGAAATCGAAAGCACATCACTTAACAAGGCTGGCCTTAAAATGCTGAGAAATGTGCATTTATAATGTCAACCTAGAGGATTTGCTTTTTGTTCTCCTATGGGCTCAAGTGTGCTGTGCTGTGCAATGCTTAGAATTATTTTTATTTTAATTTAATTTACCAGAAGCAGCATTAAAAGTACTGTGTAGGTTACATAAAACACCATGAATCTCAGAAGAAAAAAGCTTATATGCCATTAAGAATGATGTAATCTCAGATGGATCAGTGCAGATTTGTTTTGATGACAATTAAAGCCTCATATGTGTATATAAATTGAAAATGTTTAAGTTAACAGTGTCTAATGAAATATGAGAGAGTTAGTACAAGTGAAACAGATACGATACATATAATTTTCATTGTTAATTTAACATCCATTCACATGGGTGGCAAACTATGTGGAGTTCATTTCATTTTCTTTACCCACTTATTCTAATCAGGGTTGGGAAGGGGTGCTGGTAACACCCTGGACAGGGCCGGTACCTACAGGACAATTCAGTGTCTCCAAACAACATGGTAGCATGTCTTTGGACTGTGGGAGGAAACCGGAGTGTCTGAAGGATACCCACGCGGACACAAGGAGAACATGCAAACTCCACACAGAAAGGACCTAGAAGATCGAACACAGGACCTTTTTGCTGTGAGGCGACAGTGCTACCCACTGAGCCATCATGCCACCCGCTGTATTGAATGCTCATCTGTTATACAGTCATTACAAATAATTTACCTGGAATTAAAATGGATTGTTTGAGGTTTTGCATCATTTCATTTACAGAACATGCCCACAAATTTGAACATTTTATATATTTTTTATTGTGAAGCAGACAACAAATAGGACAAAATAACAGAAAACTTCAGTGTCCATAACTATTCACCCTCTAAAGTCAGTACTTTGTAGAGCCACCTTTAGCGGCAACTACAGCTGCAAGTCACTTTGGATAAGTCTCGATGAGCTTGCCACATCTTGCCACTGGGATTTTTCCCCATTCCTCAAGGCAAAACTGCTCCAGCTCCTACCGGTTTGATGGTTTCTGCTGGTGAACAGCAATCTTCAAGTCTTACCACAGATTCTTAATTAGATTAAGGTCTGGGCTTTGACTAGGCTATTCCAATATACTGTATTTACATGTTTCCCCTTAAACCACTTGAGTGTTGCTTTAGCAGTACGCTTTGGGTCATTGTCCTGTTGGAAGCTGAACCTGTTTAAGTGTGGAGAGAGGGGTACAAAACAGGTTTTGCTCAAGGTTTTGCCTGTATTTGCACCATCCATCTTCCCCTCGACTCGGACCAGTTCCCCAGTCCCTGGGATGGAGTTTTTAGGGTCATGAGATGTGTTGGTTTTGTGCCAGACATAGCGTTTTCCTTGGAGGCCAAAAAGTTCAAGTTGGTCTCATTTTACCAGAGCACCTTCCTCCATACATTTGGGGAGTCTCCCAAATCCCAAACTCAAAATTAACCTTCCTATTTTTGTCTGTAAGTAAAGGCTTTTTTGGCCTCTTCCATAAGACCCAGCTCTATGGAGTGTACAGTGTATTGTGGTCATCTTGACAGATACTCAAGTCTCTGCTTGGGAACTCTGCAGCTCCTTCAAGGTTACCTTTGGTCTCTGTGCTGCCTCTCTGATTAATGCCCTCCTTGCCCGGTCTGAGTTTTGGTGGGCGGCCCTCTCTTGGTAGGTTTGTTGTGGTACCATGTTCTTTCCATTTGATGATAATGGATTTGATGGGGCTTCAGGGGATCATCAGAGATTTGTATTTGTTTTTTTTTTTAAACCAAACCCTGACTTGTACATCTCTATAACTTTGCTTCTGACTTGTTTTGAGATTTCCTTGGTCTTCATGGTGTTGTTTGGTTAGTGGTGCCTCTTGCGTAATGGTGTTGCAGCCTCTGGGGCCTTTCAGAAAAGGTGTGTATATACTGACAGACCTTGTGATACTTAGATTGCACACAGGTGGACTTCATTTCACTAAGCATGTGACTTCTGAATATAATTGGTTCTACTTCTCAGTACTACTGCGGGAAGGATGTGCTTCACTCATTCAGCATCCACCACATTACAATTTTGTTACAATAAATGGTTTAAATTTTACTCATTCTAAGCTGCTAATATTATTACTTTTTGAAAAATTAATATATTTGTAATAATGTGAACATATTCTATATTTTCATATAAATACAAATAGACTTGTAATTAAAGGCCCTGTTAAATAAGCAAGGCATGTACTTTTGTACTAGCTTATTTATTTAAATGAAGCAATGCTACTGCCACAATGAAATGATAGCTCTGCTGTTTGTAATGGTTCTGCTTATGAATCCTGCATTTGGCATTTGCAACATCAGTGCAGCATATATATGAGTGAGGATGTGTGAAATTCACATTTAAAGGTTATTACTTTACAAATTCCACCAGCTTCTAACCTCCAATAAGAGAAATAACTTACAGCCTAAGCCATTGTACTGTATAAATATGTTAATGAGTTTGGAGCTGTGGTGCTTTCAATGTGTTGTTCTGTAGCAGCTGACATATGACCTATTTTACCCTTGAATAGCTGCAAGTAGATTGGCTTGATGTTATGGTAAATAAAAGTCATCTATTCTGGCATAAAAACACATTTATTCTTTATACCAACTCACACCAAGTAACAAAAACAAGATTTGTAGTTGAATTGATTTTTTTTGCTTGTTTTTATTCTCTTCTCTTCTCTTTTACTGGATGGCACAATGTTGCTCCACATATCTCCAGGCACCAGTTTGCCTACTTTACCTAATCTGTGTTCCTCGAGCACGGTATTATTTTCTCGTGCACAAGAATATCAGTTGTGTTGTTTTTTTACATCAGTTTTTGAGCTTCAGTCCTCAAACTGCACTGCTTAGAGGTTTCCCAACCCTCCAATTTAATTATTATGTAATTATATATTCCTCACTTTTGCTGACCTGCTATTTCAGAAAGTTATGGCATTTTTTGACAAAACCTGAAAACCTGCTTTCAAAAATCACCTCTGGTCATGGTGACCAATTTCTCTTTTTTCTCATTTTCTCTTTGCTGTAATGTGAGCTTCTTTCAGGCACACACATTTTCTTTAATCTCACAAAAACAGGCTTGGTTCCAGTAACTTTCCTCTGTGCCTTAATATGTGAGAGAATGGGTGCGTTGTGCCCTGCAGTACTGGCATCTCAAAAAACAACATTCTGTTTTTTTTATTATCCAGGACTCACCTGGGTAAAACATGAGTGAACATTCCTTCTGGTTTTGAATGATTCTCTGATCATCTAGTGAATTTAAGTGTCTCAAATGTCACATGGTCTTTTTTGGAAGATTCCATCCCCTCCTGGAAGTCTTTCCATTGTATGTATGAATATTCATAATAATGTGATCCAACAGTGTGTCTGTCATACACTGTAAAAAAGTAAAAAAAAAATATTTAATTTTGTGCTGGTTTAAAAGTACAGAGAATGCACAGAATTAAAGACACTGCTATGGGGCATAAACAAGGCCAGACTGGGTTAATGCCACTTCCCTTTTTCCTTTCTACCACCTTAACTGGCACATTTTATCTAAGCCTATGCGCCATTTCACATCCAGCTGCTTAGAAACTGAGCTGTGTGCCTACGGGTTAAACCAGATATGTGTACCTTTTACTATTTATGGTATATTGTCTGTATTGTGGGGCTCGTTTGAGATAGAAGTGCAATGTTCTACATGGGTAATGTGATAGTGATATTTTAGCAGATTTGAGGATATAACAGACAGACAGGATGTGTTTCCAATTCTAAGGATCAGGGATTTAATGCTCTTTCATGTTGCCTCTGTAGTCCAAGCTTATATTTCATTCTCCTATAAAAAGTATTAACATGTTAACTAGTGGAAGTCTCACTGTGCTTTACAAAAGGCCAGGCGAACGTCTGCACTCAGAAGGAATATTGCTGAGTGCTCAAATGGCATTTCATCAGCCAGCATGTCTCAGATGACTGAATGAGATGTGATATGAATGTAATGCACAACATGTTTTTTTAGTTTCAGCTCTGTTCATCACAGTTTTATCAACAGAGCAGTGTTTTCTCTCATACACCTTAAATCAACAGTGCTTTTGCAAAAAGCCTTGAACAAAAAGTCCCTATAGGCTTTGACGTGTTTATCAACATCATTGAATTTAATAGCTGTCCTTGCACATGATAGGAAAGCAGAGTTTGTGCTCAGTTATATGGATACACTTATAACAATGCTGCCGTCTGTCCTGAACAATTTAATCCCATCTGTTTTTGTAAAGTTGCTTCTCATCAGAGAAAAATGTGTTTCATCTACACCCAGTACTTATTTTATTTGTTTGCTGAAGGAACCTTTTTGTGCTCTGACTTGAACTTAAGCAGACACTTTGGGTAATTTGTGAGTTAGGTCTTGGTGTAACAAATGCTTTTTTAATTTATTGGGCGCACAATTTCTCATAAGCTTTTATAGAATGCTAGTATTGGGACCTTGTGGCATATTAGTACTTTTGTAGACCTACAGGGGATGCGACTTATGATATTATACCCACTTGTCATGCTAGTATTTGCCAGCAGGAGGGATGGTGGCATGGGTGACCGTCTCTGAATTGTCACTTCAAGGGCAGTCTCTGTTCCTTATTGAGGGTGAATTGTTTTGTTACTCTAGGGAAGGATGCCCTTCCTGACACAACCCTCCCCATTTATCTGGGCTTATGACCAGCACTACACTGCTCTGGTTTATTATGCATCCTAGTGGCTAGGTACCTACAGGACAATTTGTGTCTCCATTCATGAAAACCATGCAGATATGGGGAGAATATCTAAACTCCAAACAGAAAGGACCTGAACCTCCCCACCTGATGACCAAACCCAGGACCTTCCAACTGTGAGGTGACAGTGCTACCCACGTAGCCACTGTTTCACCCTTATTTACAGGTCTGATCAGGCTTATAATTGAACCTGCTTAGATTTTGGTGATCTCTGCTCCATCAGACACATTTGCCTACATGACCTATTCTCTTTTCTCTTCAAGCTGTGGACCATGGTTTGTTTGTTTGGCTATTTTTGTATTCTAGTTATATAATTAATGTTAAATGCATATATTTTGTAGTTGGTTTGTGTGTAAGAATGAGTTCAGAAATAATAGTACAGTCGGGCTTGTCAATCTAGAGCATTTTTAACCTTGAGCATGGATGCATATGACTCATTATAGAGAATGTATAGAATAGAAACGCATGATGTAACCAGAGCCTAAAACAGAACTCCAAATAAGATGACCTGTTGGGAAACCTTGGTAATTTAAAAGAACACCAGCCTCAGGGCTAGTCAGTGGTTACCCGGGAGCACTCATTTATTGTGTGGTCTAGTGATAGACAATAAATTAATATTCTCTGCTACTTCTGGTTGTATTTTGATTTTTTATTTTGGAAGTGAGTTTTTACACCACAAGGTGCATTACTATAACTTGTGCTTCCGTGACATTATTCTTAATTAAGATTATTACTGTTCATAAAGTGGCAAACCTTTTAGGATGCCAAAGGCTTTGGAGATAGTCTTGTACCATTTAGACTGATTGTGTATATTAATAGATGAATAGCTTTTAAGGTCTGCTCAAACAGCTCTCTTTTTATTGTGATCAAGAGACTGGCCTTTTTAAATATCAAAGCCACAATACATAGATTAATTAAAAGTCATGTGAGCACTGACAAGGTGGTAACAAGAGAGTCTAATTTCTAATTTATCACGATTTAGTCTTGTTTTTTATTCCTTGTGTTTCATACGGAACAAAGGGTGTCATTAATCAGGTACTGGTATTGTTATCAATTCTGCCTTAATCCTTCCAAGTTTATACTTTTTTATGTTTCTTGCTTGGGTTTTCCTGTATCATTCATATTATTATTAAGGCACTCCGGGGCACAGAGGTAAAACATGCTAGCACAACAGTGTGTCAGCCCTGTTCACACTCTGTTGTTTCAACATCGCAAACCCATCGCTTTGAATCTCAGCTCTGCTGCTCTGCCAGATGGGTGCCTACACAAACAACGATTGGCTTGTTGATAATCCAGGGCAAGTGACGGAGGGGATTCCTCATATCTGGTGCAATAACTGCTTCTGCTTGCTGATCTATGGCACCTTCATAGAGACTAATGGAAATGTGTGATCATGGTGTGGCTCTTCATACAAAAAGATGATCCACATTAGAACTCAAACAAAGGGTCAAGGGCTTTAAACCAAACAAACACAAAACTTAAACAGAACCAACCAGACAGAATAATGATCAGCCAGACAGATATTAAAACAGGTTATCAATAACTGGCAAATGGACAGAGTTACTCACCCAATAATCCCAGATGAGCTATCCCCAGCTCTCTTTAAATGTCCTCAGTTGGGGCTTGAGAGCAGGGACCAATCAGAATAGGGGCGTGTCTCTGTGCATACTCTTTTGCTGCAGAATGTGGGTGTGGCAGGGTGCACACAGAGTAGCACAAAGGGCCATCAAAGATTCAGTGTAGATGTAGGACCGTCATACACTTGATCAACATTGTTCATTGCATAGATATCTGTTTAGATAGATCCTACATTAATCTATCATCATCAAATGTTGAACATCTAGCTGTTATTAGTCATTAGTCATTCTTCAGTTGAATGACTCCAAGGTCAGAGAAAGACAGATTTGTTGGCAGTTAACCAAAAGCACACAGTGAGTGAGAGAGAGAGAGAGAGAGAGAGAGCATGGCCTCATCTGGTAGTAGAATAGAAAGATGAGTAGTGCTGAAAACGCTCCAGCAGAATCACCCATCCTGACTAGACATCAACTCCACACTGAAGTGACACCAGCCTTCGGATTCATTCGCTCAATTCCTCTCCTCAAGGCTTTTACAGTCACTTTTCTCATTTTTGCTCTATTTCCTCCACCTCCCTCATTCTCTCCATATACCTCTCTCTCATTTTCTGTCTCTGACTCAGTCTGTCACCTTTTTGGCTACACTCTCTCTGTTTAATACAATAATTGTCCTTTCTTGTGTTTATCTTAATAATGCATTTAGTGTGACTGG
>JAYDZG010000029.1:17774217-17786787 GCA_034509265.1 Microcambeva bendego | reverse complement strand
TCTTAATAATGCATTTAGTGTGACTGGGGTGACTACTTTCTCTCTTTCTTTTTTTCCTAGAAAAATAGCAGTAGATTCGGCTCAGAAACAGAACTTGGCATTGCCTGTTTAATTTTAGCAAGATAACTTTAATTTTATGCTTGCATGCCATGAATTTGGAGCATGTCAGTGTTTAATCATTGTGCATTAATTAGTATTTGCATATTTTCTCCTGTCATGTGGTTCAAGAAAAGTACAAGACGATTTGTATTCCTGACGAGAGGGCTGGAAATGTGTGCATTTCTTTATTTCTTCTAACAAAAAAATTACTAGGATATGTTGAGGAGCGGAATGACAAAGCTAACAATGTGATTTTTTTTAGCAAGAATGAAGGCAAGAATGAACCCCAGAGATGGTAGCGGTGCAGGACAAAGCATTGCAGTGTGTTTATGTTTAAGTTCTCTGACCAATGATCTTTTATTGTCCGTTATATAAACAGTATGGAACAGAGGAAATCTTTGTAATACGGTATGGGGATGCAACAGTGTCCACAGCATGGTTAACTTGCAAAAATAAGAAAGAACATTTGATGCAGAGGCATATATTAAATAGAACTGTAGGACAGTTGTAGCTTAGTGTTTAATCTACTGGACTACTTATCAAGAGTTTGCAAGCACTGCAACTGGCAAGTTGTTCCTGAGAAAGGTTCTTAGTATATAATTGCTTGCATTATATTCAGAGAGATAAATGTTGTAAATTTAATGTAATGTACCATCATGGAACATATTTTATACATGAAGTTTGTTTTTTTCAGCAAAATAATGCCAGGCACCATATCTTACATGCTTGTACAACAGGGACAAAGTGGCTTGCCTGCAGTCCAGATCTATCATTTATTAAAAATGAATGATGTATTATAAAGATAACTATCATATCATAAACTAAATAGCACTGTAGAGAACTACAGTAAAGAAATGATGACAAATATACAGTTTATTAGTTCTTAAAGTAATGACATTTTGATTAATAGTAAAGATTATGTAATATAGTTCTGGTGGCAGAACTGAAGAGTTCAAAATCTTGGCGCTCATATGCAAGCAGAATATCTCGCTAAACCACATGGGTCCCTTCAAATTTTTCTTTCTACTTTATTTTCATTGTTGTCAGTTAAAAATGTAAAGGATTGAACAAATCACACGTTCTTAATTGAATATGACCAAATTCTATATCTTTTTGATGGGTTTTTTACTTAACATCAATATTATTTAATGGAATTGAAGCTATTGAATGTTAGTATTAGAATAAAACCTCTCAGAGTTATTCTTTCTACAGTAAAGCCTTGTAAATGTTGTATAATGTTCTGTATACTTTATTTAAGCAGTGCATATTTTTCATCCTTTGTATTGCAAAATTCAATTTTTCCTTTATACTCAGTATTGTGATTTTCTCCACAATACTGTAATACTATATTAGTTTAAGCCCACACCTACGGCATAGCAGAGCTGGTATAAGAAGAGTAAACCATTCTCCTCCTCACAATGAAATACAGTTACTGAAATTTCCACATCCACCAGTCAAACGCTTGCCAGTAATGTTGATGATGATAAGTTATTCAACCAGCCTCCTACTAAATAAGCCTGCCTCCATAATTTATTTTACGTATTTATGATTAAGGAGACATTTTACTGTAATTAAAGCTGATTGACAGTGTTGACAGTTGAGAAAAAGGTCTTGGCTTGAAATTAAGCACTTATATATGTTTACTGTCAGTTTACTTTTACTTGGGGTGGACAAAATGACACTGATATTATAATATGCTTCTCTATTAGGCTGATTTAATAAGTTCATTGTAACTTATGTCTTCTCCCCAGCCTAAGGCTAAGAGGAGACGTTACTGGCACCACTGTCATAATTTGTGACAAAAATAAACAAATAAGTAACAAGTGACATTCAAGTATGAAATTAAAAAAAAAAGTTTATTCTATATGAATTTATTGCAGTTTGGAAGTTCAAATAATGGCTCTATTGATAAAAAACAATTAAACTCCAGTCCACAATATCTAATAGCAATAGCGTACAAAACATCTTGATAGACCTACAACCTAAAATAAATTATAGGTAGAACATATTGTAAGTATCGTTATTTTAAGTAGTGGTAGCACATTTTTATGGATGTAAATCTTATTATAAACTATGGGTAGCACATCTTGATAGATGTTTGTTAGCGTAGACTGTATGTAGCCCATTAAGATTGATCTATATTACATTATTCGAGTTGAAACATATACGCGCTTGGTTGGTAGAACAGGGATTTATCTTCAGAACACCGGAATATCACTGGTCATCAGGGCTTTATGGCACTTGTGTTTCAGATGCTCATGCATGACTGAAGTGCTTCCATGAAACAATAACTCTGCTTTGCAGTGTCTGCATGTAATTTAATAGTGATTAAAAGTTGAATTGTGATTGCCAAGTGAATGACAAGTTGATCCTGAGCCGGTAAATCCAAAGCAACCAGTCATGAAGCAAAAATCAGGGCAAAGATTGTGTAGTGTAAACTAGGTATTACTTGTATCTTTGGTTTATTTTTGCTCAATTGGTCTCTTAAAGTGTCTTGCTACATTTGCGTCCCTTTGCTCTCTCTCTTCACATGCTTCACTATCATTCCCATAGTTGCCAGATTGTCCCAGTGATTTCCATCCAAGAACCTTTGAAATGTCCACCAGTGGTTTATTATTCTTTTTGATAACGCGTTGACAACGGAATTCCACACAGACAATTTTTATAGTCAATGTTATCAATGATATTTGCTTCAGACTCAGTGCTGTAGGAGAGGTGGGCATGGCATGTCCATGCTCATATATTTAAAAGTAGTCAGCAGGTTATTTCAACAAGAAAAGTTCATGTGTTGCATGTTGAAAAGAAAATAATATATTAAAAGGACAAAAAAATCAAAGAAAAAAGCTGTAATTTATGTTAATTTTTGCTAAAAGGATTTGCAAAGAATTCATTCATTCTTTTGGTCGGTGTTCGGGTTGGCGCTTTTCTCAGATACTTGTAGGTGAAGCAGGAGCAAAGAACAAGGTTGAAAGAATTGGAAGGAAGTAGAACTTTTATTAAAAGCTAGCCCATCTCATAAAGTGACAGCTAAATCTCACCGCTGAGCTAAATCTCACTAATGCTGTTACTCTAGATGAGCACAGATTGCCTTAAATACATTCCAAATCTTTGTGGAAAGCCTTCCTGGAATCATTGAGGTGATCATAGCTGCATAACGGTTGGGAGAGCCATATGTCACACAGGGTTATATATAATAAAATATTTAAAATGTATTTATAAATTTTGATGATGAGAGGTGGTTAGAGAACTGGGCTTGTGATCAGACATTTACTGGTTCAATTCCCAGAGTTGACAGGTAAAGACTGAAGTGCCCTTGAGCAAGGCACCCAACCTTTATCTGCTCCCCGGGGACTATGGCTTGGGCTGCCCACCACTCCAGACATCTGTTCTTACTCCCCCCTAGTGTTCACTAGTGTGTCTATGTGTGTTTTTCTGCATGGATTGAGTGGAAGACAAATTTAACTGCGTGATGAAAAAAGTGATGAAAAGAGTATTCTAAATTCTAAAAAAAAATCTAAATGTTAACTTGGATAGTGTCAAGGTGTTGGTTATTTTGAGGGTGGCTGTGGGTGGCTGTGAGCACCCATGTGAATAGAGATCTTTCATTTATCTTCTTCGTTACCGAAAAAGCGGTTTGCAACCCTCTATGCTTTCAGCACGGGGGTCTCTAGGCAACCGCAGGAGCTGAGACAAACATGTGCATAAATATTCCTCTCAGTAACCCCAAATTCTCACTGTCCATGATTAAAATAAGATGGCTCAAAAAGGTAATGTTTGTCACCTATTTCCTCCCTACAACTCTTTTTCCCTTGTTACAGATAATGGGTTTTTTTTCAGTACCTTTATTTACTCTCTCGCTCATTCAGCTCTTTGATGGATACCCCTGCTCTGCTGAGACTGGTACCTGATACACATTGCGACTGGCAGCACAGTCAAACTTGTTTCAATTTGGCCTGCAGCCAAACTCTTGCAGACTGGGTCCTACAGACAAGCTTTCAGAAGCTCAGACCTGGCCAGTCGTGTGGGTTATACCCTCACTTCCACACATACTGATTACTTTTCTATGAAACTTTATCCGCAAGAGTAGAGATAACTTTCTTCACACAGCTGGTTGTGAAACTAAAATAAACAAAATGAGAAAATAACTACTAATATACAACATTTTTCCTTGAAATAGTTTCAGAAATGTTTACAATAATTAAAACCTTTGGCCGGTTTATTCTTGTAACTGGTCCAAATTACTGACAATATTGTCCAAAATATCATACATAGAATTTTACTAATAGTTTCAAGCTAATGCTGGATCAGTGAAGTCGGACATGCATCTTTGAGGTTACATATATATATACAGTAAGTGATGGTGACAAACTTTGACATACTGTGCAATGGACAGAACTTGTAAACTTGTATATATACATTTTATATATGACAGTTTCCACACATTTTAAATCTGTTTATTTAACAAATGAAAGACAAATGAATTCACCTTTCTACATGGTCACCTTCCGTTGCAAATCATATTTTCCAGCATCATAAAATTTCATTGGCATCAGGGAAAATGTTTTTGGTTGAGTATGCAGCCATTGATTCAGTGCTGCTTTTACATCATTTCACATCATCATTTCCTTAAAGCTTCTTTGTGTGGCCTAAAAAATGGAAATTGAATGGTGTGAGTGGTCCCACCATAGAAACCTATAGAAGTAGTAGGACTGTAATTTGTCAAGACACAGTGTTGATCCTTCTCGGACTGCTGTTAAACAAGTCTTGACACATTTGAGATATTTGAGCACTCTTTAATATAATCTTTCAGTTATTTAAGTGATAAGGAAGATGATGATCGACATTATGTGCTTCCCCCAAAATCACTGAGCGTAATGAAGTAAAACACCCTGGACAGAGTGCCAATAAATCACATTATGTCTGTTGATAATCAATAGTACCACTGGAGATTAAACTCCTGGATTCCAGCAATACTGGACTTGGATAGTTCATCAATGTGCTACCCAAGCACAACATAAAGATTCGATCATATTTCAACTGTGGTAATTGAATATTGTTTGTAAGATACTTGATTCTGTTCTGGTATTCATCAAACTGCTTGAGTTTGCATTGCATATGTTGACATGGTCATTGTGGAATCATCAACTAACCATACCAACTACTGGACCTATTGATTTTTACAGTAGTTTTATCTAATTTCTTTCTTTCATCATATGTTTAGAATATTTACAACATATGTTGTGTAAGCAATAAACAGACACATCAGTACTTAATAACTCCACCTTTATATAAAAATGAAGTAGGACCAATCATCAATGTAAATATACATTATTAGAGCTTGATGGGGTTGCTCTATGTGTTTACACAAAAATGATGTCATCAGTTACTGTTGGATGTTTTGTAGCTTTGTTATTGTCACTGAAATTATGAAGTGTATTTCAGTTCTAGAATTGATAGACAATGTGACTTTAATATACACGATATGTGTAATGAATTTCTTTGTGTGTATGTTTGTTTATTTAAGAATGTGTTTAGCCATCAATATGGTTATCTAAATTGTGTAATTGTGTAAAAGATGTCAATTGATTAAAAGAAATGCAATTAATCACATTAAATAACAGATATTTAAATGCAAAAACCAGTGGAATATTACTTACATTCAGGTGGTTTTGTTTTAAACACAGATTCTCCTGTGGTTGCTGGGACGTACAGTTATTTGAAAGCAATGGATACAATCGATTTTGTTTCTTTGCTCTTTGACCATAACTGTAGTGAATCATCCTCCATATTCATTCTGGGCTCTCTCATCAGTTTGTACGATAAAGCCAGGGAATCACTCCTTTCTTATTTTGGGAACACGTTTCAGATCCTTAAACCTGGAATTAAGTTCGGCAGCAGTTTTTAACCATGTGAGGCTGGACACTCACTAGTCAGAGACTCCCTGTCTTCACTACCTGTCTGTATGCTACATAGCCTGTGTGTACATAGAAGATCCAGGGAAAAATGAGCAATAATAGAAATACGGGGAAAGAACACAGACATGCTTAAGTCGCCAAAGAATGTTACATCCATACAGAAAAAAAACATGCATGAATGCCAACCCTGTACATATGCCAACGAGACTGGTTTATTAACTGGTTTATTATGTCATCTGGTTGCATGTGACATTACATTGACACTCCAATCTGGCAACCCTGCACACACATACAGAAAACTGTCAGGGAAAGAAGGTGCGCGTGCACACACACACACACACACACATGGAGGTAAACGAATATAAGAATAAAATTCATTTATAAGCCAATGTTTTAAAATAACACTTGACGCCTGAAAATCAGCTTTATCCAGCATTAGTTTCGATTGTCTGGTTTTGCGGCACACGCCGTCATAGTTCATCCACCACAGGAAGTAAACACACAGCTGTGTCAATTTATTCTGCTACATGAAATATTTCAAATTAATTGCAAATTCAACCCCAGTAATTTTACAAGTAAATATTATGTTAATCCAATGGTTGACTTTTTGTGTACAAGCAATTCAATCCCTTATCTTATCTTATATATTATATTTTGCAGGTCTTGACTGTGAATCATATGTTCTGTATTAATCTGGTGCATGAGTGTCAAGACAGTGTAAACATGCAAAAAAGATTATTGTAAGTAAGAACTGAATGCAAATAAAGCATTAACATAATGAGAATGCAGCTCATTATACTTTATGTTTGATCTAAACAATTCAGGTTTAGATATTATGCATAGGAAAAGTATAGGATAGTATGCATTATTTAATTACTCCTTATTTAACATAGATTATGTTTTCATTATTTCACATAAATTATGTTGAAGTTGGCTGAGGAAGCCAAGGGGAAGCTGATATAATTCCAAAAGGCATTATGTTTGAAGAATGGGTTGAAGAAAAATAATTAGTTTTGTTTAATAGCTTAAATGCATTTGTCATTTTTATTCATAAATAAATAAATAAAAATATGTCCAAAGGTGTTCACGCAGACACGCTCCCCTTCCTGATTGGTCCCCACAGCCCTAAATACCTGTAGCTTCTCCTTTTTAGAACCAGCTCAATGAGATTACTACCCAATGACTATCAATTGGCCTGTTTGCAACTCTGTCCAGCATAAAATAAATAAACAATATGTAAGCATTTATATAATATATAATGTATTTATATTGCTAAATGGTGATAATAGTATTATTAGTTATAAAGAGTTCTAATTTAATTGCAGATCATTTCTTAGATGATGTAGAGCTGAGACATATTTGGCCACTAGTATCATCATCTCAGCTTCTTCTACAAAAACATGTTTATCAAAATTAGATTATTAGATTTTTTTCAAAATCAAATGCAGAGGAAAAAAATGGATGTTTATTATAGTCAATGGTTATAACATACTCGTGAGCTCCTAATGATTTGACATTTTTATTAATTACCTATCTGGTTTGGAAACAAAGTGGGTTTTTTTCATGGTACTTAATGCACAAAAGAGATCAACTACAATGTTGCTGCTTTTTGAAAGTCAAAATTGTCTAACAAATCAGGGTGGTAACATTCTTGCTGCTAGATAACTACTAAACATATAAATATTATCATTTTTAACACTTCTTTTGTAAACATATTTTCCAAAAGCAATACATCTTTTTAAAAAGCTCAAATATCTGCAAGGATGCAATCAATCATTGTTTTGCTCAGTTATTCAGTAATGCTATTTGCTTGGCTACTTAATGTTTTTAAATAGGGCACAGATGTGTGATTCAGTTAATACTTTTTTTCTACAGATATAAACATGGCAGGGGAGCCCAAACCATACAGGCCCAAACCTGGCTCCAAACGACCCCTCTCTGCTGTTTACACGTGAGTATTACTCATTACTTTTACAAAGCTAGTTTAAAAAATCCTCGGACAGTGGGAGAATACAAAAAGCAGTGATTTTAAAACTATTATTTACATGCATTTAATTCAAAGCAGCACTAAATATATTGTAAAAAGCACTATATAAATAAATTTGACTGTACAACATGACTGACTGAGCACCAAAGGCTCAATCTGATTGGTACCAACACAAAGTCCTTACCTAGCATCTTGAATGGTATGGGTTGTTCAAGTCCCAGTTGCATGGGTAAATTGCACATCTGCACAGAGAGCATCAATACTAAGAGGTTTTGTACACATTTTCAAGCAATATCGGTTTTGTATTAAGAGAATGCGGGTGCAAGATTGGAATCCTTGCAGTCATGACATCAAAAGCATATGGATCATTATGAAGTGCAGTGTAATACAGAGGTCCAGGACCATTGAGCAGCAGAAGTGTTACATCAAGCAAGACTGGAAAAAAGACCAGTGCAATAATACTTTTACTGGTGGCCTCAGTTCCAAAATGATTACAGAATGTTGTTAAAACGAAAGGTGATGCAACCTGTCCCAACATGTTTGTATATGCTGCAGCCTTTAAATTCAGAATGAGTACATGGATGCATATAAAGGAAGAGTTGATTACTTAAAGCAGACATATTTTATATTGTTTTCAAATGGATGCTTTTCCAATTATTCTATTTCACCAACACTTGTAATTATTTAATGGCTAATTTTAATTATATATACTGATGTGTTTGCTAAGGCAAATAAAAAAATGAACTTGTACCCTGCTTGCTCAATTTGCTGTTAGATTGTGTTGCACTGAGTTTAAGTTTGTTCAGTTCTACAGTAACTTGAATGCTGGAACTGGAAATGTTCAGTTCCTTTTTTTAACCACTTATCGTGGGTTGCTGGAGATTATCCCAGCTCTTCAACAAGCACAAGGCATATGTATTGTTGGAATGTTTTTTTGTTTTTTTTGCTGTTGACCACATTGCTATTGGTGGTACAATGATATATCTGCTTAAAGAAATATAAAGTGTCTTAGTAAAGGTGTTGATCAACCATTTACTACAAGATCAATGTACTTGAAATTTAATAGAAGGATGCATTGAGGCCTGTACCATTTTCAGGCATAAAACACACCTCACAAATTTATAAAGAATATGGCTGGCTTGTTATACTATTGTTTATTCCATATCTTTATATACTCTCTGGTGTATTTTTGCTATACAAGGCTTTATTTATGTTTTAATTTTATTTTTGCAACCTAACTATAATAATCTTTTTCACCGTGGTTTTGAACAGGTCACCAACTATCATCTTATTTGCTTAAATTTAAGCAGTACATCTGTTTGTATAAATACAGCCTATATGTCAGTTTGCTGGGAAAAGAGAGGATCCTCTTACCAACTCTTGCCAACAAACCTTGAACCCATTAGACAAAGCCATAGCCATTAAAATAGGAAAGGCTACAAGCTCTGTCAGAGGGTAGATCTTGTAATGCATATTATAGATAAGGCCAGGAATATTACTTAGAGCCAAAATTGTCTACAAGTAAAATATCATTTAACAGTAGTCTTGTTGCTTTTTCAAAAAAAGTAATTTGGTTTCTTTAATCACTTTAATCACATTGAAAATTGCAGCAGGATTTAACAAGCTTGTCAATCTAAGGACACTTGCAATGTTCAGCAATTACAGATGATGAAAATAGGTTGCAGGTTGGCTAAATAAAATGAGCAAACATTAAACCGTTAAGGCTAGCCGCAGGAACCCAATGAAAAAAAAAAAGAGTTAAAACCAACTAGGCGATGTAGTGTAGATAGCAGACCTGGACCTGGGTCCAATCGGGCTTGTGTCCGGGGGTGGCTGCACGGCAAGGGAAAGGAACTGGGACCTTGTGGCGCTCGATAGCGCTGTAAATGAGGAACGGGACCAGGACCCTTATTGCACTTGATGCAGGCAGTAGCTTGCCAGTAGAATGGGACCGGGACCTTGATTGTTATATGTATTCACCCCCTTTGCTAAGAAGCCCTTAAAAAGTTATGGTTTGGCCAATTACATTCAGAAGTCACAGGCTTAGTGAAATGAAGTACAGAGATATTCTTGAGCAAAACCTGTCAGTGATTTTGGTCTGTCAGTGATTTGAGACTGGGATGGGGTTCACCTTCGAACAGGACAATGACCCAAAGACTACTGCTAAAGCAACACTCAAGTGGGAAACATGTAAATGTATTGGAATGCCCTAGTCAAAGCCCAGACGTTAATCCAATTGGGAATCTGTGGTCAGACTTGAAGATTGCTGTTCACCAGCAGAAACCATCTAACTTGACCTTGAGCAGTTTTGCCTTGAGGAACGGGCAAAAATCCCAGTGGCAAGATGTGACAAGCTCATAAAGACTTGCAGCTGTAATTGCCACAAAACTTTACCGGGGTGAATAGTTATGCTTCACAAAAAATATCAAATGTTCAAAGTTGTAGGCATGTTCTGTAAATGAAATGATGTAAACCCTCAAACAATTTATTTTAAGTTCCTTTTGTGAGGTAACCTTCATTAGGTCTGTATGAAGGTCTGTACCTTCATTTGGATGTCATTGCAACCAATAGTAAAAAGCTGTTGAAAATTTGCTCAGGTGGATGAAACAGCTGCATAACTCCATAATAAACAGCACAAGGTTGGAAACTAGCAATTAGCTAAATTGCAGCATTGAGAATGGCAGATTAGAATTATGGAGATAATATTTCAGTCAGCACTTTTGTCAGTTATGAAGCAGAGATAATGCAGCTGCTTTGTGTCTTTGATGGCCTACATTGTGCACTTATCTACAAAAAATCCATGCTTATTTTTGCTGAGGCTGCATTTGAAGACACCTATGTATTGCAGCACTGATTCTCAAATAAGATACTTAATTCTATCCTGAGCTGCACAATTACAGGAGAGTTATAGACTGGAGAAGGTCATAAATCAACTAGAGGAAAGAGAGATTTAAATACATACATTGTATATCATTTCACATTCGTAATGCAGAGAATTACAGGACTACCTTTCCTCTCAGTGTAACATCTGGTTTATTAAAAGAAGAAATAACCAATCGATGGGAAATATTTCATAATTATTTAACATAGTAGTAATCATGGCAAAATTCAATTGTAATTAAACAACATTTAAGTGAAAAAAGTGTCAGAAACAAACACATTAAACATCCTGATTGGTACCATTCCTTTAGTAATCTGCAAATTATTATGCAATTTGTTAAAAACATATTTGATAAAACATGACCAGAGATGAACAAAGGCACATTATACACAGTTGTACACATTATTACACAGTTTGGTTACATTCATGACAAAACCAGTAGTAACTCATTAAACAAGATTGATCATTTTACAAGACAGTCAAGGACAATTTTGTATCTCCAGTTCACGTTACTTGTTGGTCTTGGATTGTGGGAGGAAACCGGAGCACCCGGAGGAAACCTACACAGACATGTGGAGAACATGCAAACTCCATGCAAAAAAGACTTGGACCAACCGCGATAATATTCTTTGTGAATGACGCTATTTAAATTGAATAATGGTAAAATAAACTTAAATAACAATAAACAATAATTCAAATCACCATGTTCCGAGAAAGAAAGGGGTGCATGTATGATTATATAATGCAGGTGGAAATAACATTATATGGGGCTGCAAAAAGTACCACAGCTTTACAAATAAAAACAAATTAAAGCCAAAAAACAGTAACATTGTATGCTCTGAACCATCATTTGACATAAATCCTAATGAAACTTTACAGACTAATTAGTTAGAGATATTTTTACAACTAAATGATCAGAGGTCCATGGCATGTAGTTTGAACTAATCCATACAACAAAATGCAAAATATAATTTAATATACAACATTGAAATATGAAAATAAACAGAGACACATTTTAGAACCTTCTCTCTCTCTCTCTCTCTATGTCTAAATAATAAACAGTTGTGGAAAAAAAACCCTTTTACAATTTCTAAGTATGTGATTGACAAAAATAAGCAGTATTGTTTTTACAGTCATGGAAAAAACGATATGTAATACTGAATGCAACAGCAAAAAAAATGAAAATCCATAACATAACCTTTGTTGGCAATGACAGAGGTCAAACATGCAAGATCTCACCTCGTGGCGTATCAATGATCTTAAGAAAGTTGAGGAATCAGCCAAGAACTACACGGGAGCTGGCACCACTGTTTCCAAGGTTACTGTGGGTAATACACTAAGACATCACAGTTTAAAGTCATGCATGGCACGGAAGGTTCCCCTGCTTAAATCAGCTCACAACCAGGCCCATCTTAAGTTTGCCTATGACCATTTGGAGAAAGTTCTGTGGTCAGATGGGACCAAAATAGAACTTTTTCGTCTTAATTCCACTCGCTGTGTTTGGAGGACGAAGAATGATGAGTACCATCCCATACTTTGGGGGTGTTTTTCTGCACATGGGGCAGGACGACTGCACTGTATTAAGGAGCCATGGACTGCGGGGCCATGGACTGCGAGATTTTGGGGAACAACCTCCTTCCCTCAGTTAGAGCATTGAAGATGGGTCATGGCTGGGTCTTCCAACATGA
>JAYDZG010000029.1:17734376-17756401 GCA_034509265.1 Microcambeva bendego | reverse complement strand
TGTGCATATAGGGGTAACATCAGTACAGTATTTTGAGCCGATCTGGGGTAAGTGGTGTAATAATGTCATGGAGATCTCTAAAGTGTTTTAAGCAGAAAAGAAAACTAACGTGTCGAGTGCTGTAATTTCAAAGAAGACTCAATTTTACTCTTAACAAAAGTGCTTTATTAACCGAAGCGTCAGCTTACATGAATACAACACAGAGCTTTTACAAGAGCCAGGGGTGTTCTAATAACACACAGAGATTAATTAGAGAAGGCTAGAAAAGAGTACATTTAAACTACACTACAGCCTGAAAACAAAAAAAAGTGTTGAACTTCTAAGTAAATGAACGTCGACAGTTTCTAAAGCCTTAACTCCCACGTCCGCTCTCGGATCAGCTGCACAGAATTGGTTGTTAAGACATCTGCCACTCCATAATCGCTGTGATTGGTTTGATACTCTGCAATCTATTCACTGATCCTACAGGACATAGTGATCGTGGGAGAGCACTAAACACACACTCACACACACAGTTATAGAGGGGATGTTTTGGGAGATGAAGGACACAAAGATGTGAATCAGAACAATGTTTAATTATGCAAACCCCTTGTAAAATAATAAAGAAAATCAAAAATAAAAACCCTGTCGAAAAGGATGCCACAGTCGCTGGCTGACAATAGAGGGCGCTACAGGATCAGGTGGGGAAAAGCAGTGGTATAGGGGCGAGCCTAGACGGCATCTCTTGTTGACGGAGCCCAGCGCAGCTGAGATTCTTGTCTCATGAGGGCTGGTCGCTTCTGTGAACAAAAGACCCAATAAAACAGAACAAAGGAAAATCAAAGTGCTGAAACGTGGATAATTGAACCTGGGCTTCCCTGGCACTTGTTGCACGTCTACTGATCGGCTAATCGGGGATGGGTGATGCTTCTGCACTGGTGGGTACATTAGGCGCGTTGGTTGGAGAGACCAGGAGTCTTGCCAGCAGACAAATGGCAGAACACACACAGTGTGACCCTAGAACTCACACAACACACGGACCATTGGGTCTACCTCAAATCTACCCCAAATCATCAAATTAATACCTCCGGCCTTTTGACTGTACACCTCTCTACTTTCTAAAAGGGCAAAGTAGATACAAAGTAGATGTTTAACAAGACAGCTGTCTAACCAGAGAGTGTACTATAAACTAATCACTTTATAAGTCAGGTATTTTGAACGCTCTGTCTAGGTAGCGATTACATTGTGTTTCATTAGCATTATTTTTGTGCCATTTAAAAATAAAAAAAGCTAGACATGTTCCTAGGAACCAGGTCAGTGGTCTTGTTTTAATCAACAAATTTGCTTCTTTGTAATGTCCAGATTGCTCTGTTCCCGTTCCATTTCTTAAAAAGTTCTGGGGTTTTTTAAATACTCGAAGGCTACATGCTACTGTTTTTAATCAATTATTATTTATTACTTTAATTGTGTAATTGTGTAGGCTATTTAATTATGTTTTTCATATTTCAGGCACATGGTATTACAAATATAAATGATATACCAAGGTAAATGGTTTTTGGCACAAAATAGTTTTGTTTTAAATAAAAAAAATATCTTTATTTTTATTTTTATTACTAAAAACAAGGTATTAACTAAATTGCACATTTTTGCTGGAAAATTGTTTTTTAAATTTATGTTGACATACATTCATTTAATTGTTATTGTTTTTCTCTTCTTCATGGTATCGAAATTGGTATCGGGAATCATGGAATTTTAGTGAAATTGGTCCCGACTACTGAAATTCTGACTATCGTGGCATTTTTTGACCGCATCCAAAATTTGTTGTAGGGCACATTTTTAAATTTTAAATTCCCAATGACAACCCTTAGCTCTGATTAAATGAATTGCTTTTAACAGCCTGTATAATATGATCTATTCTCAGTGCTTTACCTCAAAGGGATTCCTGGTGTATAGTACAGTGATAGGCTGTAAGTTCAATTGTGTTATTCTCCTGCTTTTTCTTGCACTCTTCCAAATCTTCCCATCACTACACACTGCAACTTTATCATACACACATTTCTCCACTTCTTAAAAAATGTCCTTTCCAGTGTCATGCATTACTTTAACACCCCACCCCACAAAAGTAAAATGATAACTGAACTGTGCCAGTAGCATTAGTTCTCTCATCATCAGTGAGTGAATAAGCTAAAAAGTAATTTCCTTTTTTGCTCAGCTGCTCTGCTTTTTATCTCTGCTGTCTATCCAACCTTCAACCAGTGTTTGTCCCATAATGTTGAATAACACTAAATTCTTTCAATAGAGCAGTATTATCTCACCAGACATAGGGGTTTTATACTTATTTATGAAAATAAAAACTGCCTGTGGTCAAAAGTACAAGATATTCTTCATTTCTTAATACAGGCTCAGGTTTGGCTTTTATACCTTGCAGAGGTCTGCAAAGGGGATTAAAGGGTTTAAATGTGTAGCAAACGAAGGTAAGGCAAACTGCCAACAGACGCAAATGTTCTGAAAGATTAGCAAAACTTAAAAAGGGGGGGGGCTTAGTAATGGAGACTAAAAATAGGTAGGAAACAAAATCCTTAATGTCTAGCTTTTACATCCATAAAGAACGACAGACAAGACCATAGTCTGAACAATTCTAATCTTTATTTAAAGAGACAAATCGTTACATAGGAAGATCTTTCAAGGTACCTTTATTTTCTTGTTCCAAATGCCAGCCTGTTGTGAATTTCTTGACATCTGGATCATTTGCTATTAACAATTTATCCAAGATCCACCACTTCAGCTTCTTCATCATCAATGTTAAAGTTAGTTGTCTTTCCTGTTGCCTTGACTTGTTTCTTCTTCATATTGATTTGAAGTCCCATCTTTTTCTATTTGTTCTTATAAAGGCAATCAGGTCTTCATTTGAATGCTGTGTCATCAACATATGCAGAGTAATTGATGTTTCTTGTCTTTAATTCCCAACCATCTGTCTTCTGTGTCCATTTTCTGTCATGACTCTTGCTTGTTTTCTGTCATGACTCTGGCCATGTAAAGATTCATCAAAAGTACAATTACATCATCTGATATTCCCACTTCTTTTGGACACTCCATATTCTTGTGTGATCACCAAAGTTGAAAGCTTTGGCACAGTCAATAAAACACATGTTGAGTTCCTTCTTGAAAGATTTGTGATAATTCTTGTTTCTGAGCATTTTCTCCAACCTCTAGTCAGCATTTCTTACATTTACCCTGACTTTAATTTTACTGCATTTTACTTCATTTAGATGATTAATTGAACACATTTTGTGAATCACTACAATATTGAGTACATTCATAACTGACACATGTAATGTTGTCAGATGAATACCTATTTTATTAAAACCACAGCAACAACCCCTGAACTGATACCTTATTTAGTAAAGAGTTGGAAACAATAACATTCTTTACCATATTGCTAAAAACATTGTTTGGTATTCTTGGTGTCAAACCAACTTGAAGTGTTGTTAAAATAAATTGCCACATTACAAATTATATATATTTTACTGTCCTAAATGCAGAAAAGGACAAATATTAAATATAAATTTAAGCTGACCAGACAAAGCATAAAATATCATATTTACTGCAATAAAATAAAAGCAGATACACAAAGTAAATGAATAATAATACTCATCATCATCATCATCATCACTGGTGATGTACCATAGTTGACACAACTTTTCTTATCGTCTTTCTTTGATACTCTTCGCTTTTTGGAAAATTGAGCTTCTGGATTTGTTGGCATTTTTTGATCAGTTGAATATTGTTTTTTGGACCTTGAAATTGTTACATTATTATAAATTCCTGGCTTTCTATTTTGGCAGGGACTTTCTTCAAGAGAATCTGAATTTGCACATTTCATCCTATTCTTCAGACCAGATCATTTTCAAGCTCAGTCCGATTAGATGGAGAGCATTTGTGAACTGCCATCTTCAGGTCTAAACATAGACATTTAACAGGGTTTAGCCTGGGTCACTCTGGGGCATTTCATCCTACAGCCACTCCCTTGATGTTTTGTCTGTTGTTAACATCAATCAGATTTTCAATCAGCTTTTCTGCATGGATTTTTCAGTGCTCGGCTACATTAATCCATCCCTCAATTCTCACCAGTCTCTGCCTCTGTAAAGCATTCTGACAATGCTGGCACCACCATGTTTGACCAGAGGCATGTTATTAGGAGATGTGCAACCCCTGTTTTTGCCTGACATAGTGCTTGCTGTCTTTTTGTACAAATATATACCATTTTCTTTTTTTTTAAATGATTGAGCCCAAAACCGTCCTTGTAAACATCTTAGATATTTCTTTTTTCAAGATATCACATGTATTTCTCAGATTCATATACAGTTCCTTAAACTAAATTGTTTGTTTTTTTTGTCCGGACAATGCAGTTTAAGACTGAGGTGTTTCTCCATACTTTGTTCATTGAAAACTATTACAACTACATTGGCTGCTCCCAGTTGGGCTCACCACAGCGGATAATGAGCTACATTATTTGACTTTTTTTTTACACCTTTTTATCTGTGCTTGGGACCGGCACTACAATGCACTGGTACATTCATCCTTAAATTAACCTGACTACATATTTTTGGACTGTAGGAGGAAACCAGAGCTCTCAGCGGAAGCAACGTCCACACGGGGAGAGCATGCATAACTACACAGGAAGGTGCCCCTCTTGGGAACCTTCTTGCTGTAAGGTGACTGTGCTGCCCAGCCACAATGCTGCCTCTTTGATTTTGATCATTATAGGTGATTAAGTGTAGATTGATGGGTAAAAAAGCCTAATCTAATCTGGAAAGCAATAAAGTTGGCAAAATAGGGAAGGGAATGGAACCTCAGTCATTATGGGACTGGACAAGTAATTAGAAGATTGCTTATTCAAGATCCTCCACTGCCAATTTGGCATAGTTGTAGCCCCAAACAAGGCCTGTAACTTTTGATTTCTTATAGTTGAAACTTGCTTTGACTTAAATGTACATGTAAATAAATGAAGCCAGCCTTCTACTTATTTAGGAAAACTAGAACCTTAAGGCATTAGACTAGTGTCTAAAATCCATGATTCAACAATCAAGTTGATATTGCTTGGTCCATGAACAAATTGCTTGTAGTGTTTTCTATCCCATTAGGAAGTTTCTTCGTTTGTTTGTTTATTAATTTGGGATTTTAACATCATGTTTTACACTTTGATTTACACTTGTTACATTCATGACAGGAAATGGTTATTAATTACACAAGTTTCATCAACTCACAAGTTTATATCAAACACAGTCATGGACAGATTTGTATCTCTAATTTGCACTACCTGTAGATTTTGGGACTGTGGGAGGAAACCGGAGCACCCGGAGTAAACCCACGAAGACATGAAGAGAACATGCAAACTCTACACAGAAAGGACCTGGAATGTCCCACCTGGGGATTGAACCCAGGACTTTCTTGCTTTTAGGCGAAAATGCCACCCATTTAGCCACCGGGCTGCCCTGTAAGTTTATTAAACTTACATAAAAATAAAAAATGGTATATTATACTGCGATTGGTATGTTATACTGTGACTAATGTTTTATAAAGGTCTGTATTTTACAGAAATCAGTAAATCATGTGAATCAAGATTCAACGAAAAAAGGTTTTAAAAATAATGATTTTAAGAACTTGAGTCGATCATAAAACAAAATTTACGATCCAGTAACCTTAAATGACCCTGGACTGACCTTGGACCAACCTTTAACCGACTTTAACCCACGGACATGACCTTAGACCTTTAACCCACCACAAGAATTAACCTCCCAAAAGAAATATATATATTCATTCATACGGACAAAGTGAAAACAGCAGCGCCTTTCTTTTAGAAAATGTGCTAAAAAGAGAACATTGAGTCTACCCTGGTCAGTATCCATAGCTTAAATTGACTTCATTTCACGGTGTAATGGGTCTGATTCCGTAAAACCCTGGACAGATTGTCAATCAATCACAGGGCTTCACCCATCCACTTCACTCTGACCCTGGACCTCATCAGTGGGGGACTAGAGCATTTTATCATTGCACTACCAGAGCAAACTTATATATTTAATATTTGTTGAAAAAATAGTTGTGTCATTGTAAATGGTAAAATGTATTTAATTAATTAATTGCATTTAAAAAAAATAATCATATAGTAACTATAGTCATAGTATTCAGTTTATCTTAGGGGTGGTACCGATACTGGTATCAGCCGATATTGGCTCAAATCACTTTATCAGGAAAAAAACACATGTAATTCAATTCTGTTACTTAATTTGTCATGTATTAATAGATCCATACTAACCAGCTAGTATTCACACATTGTGTTGCTTCTGTTGATGGAATGAATCATGACCAGAATTTCATTCTGAAATTGGTTTTAGTGGATTGTTGTGTTATTGTGTGTGGTGTAGTTGAATTAGCTTAGTTAAACAACCAAGCGAGTCCCCTTTCTCAGTTGTTTAAGAGGAGAATGGCATCAAGTTGCATTGTCTGTATCAGTATCGTCATAAAAAGGTTATATTGCGTCAGCCTTAGTTTATATACTTAGTCTGCAAATACAGTTACTGGATAAATATATGCGATTTAAGTTATAAGAATGAAGAACACTATATTACCTCTGCACAGTTTACTTAATCTCGTTTAGCTCAATCAGACAAATGTGATACAAATGCATATTGGCTTCCCTTGAGAAAAGCAGCCAAGCATGCCAACCGATATAAAGAACGAGCCAATTATCATCAGTGGGACAGATGGGATGCTTCAGAGTCTGTTTAACAAATATATGACAGACTAATTGGGTCTAATTGTTTAGTCTATAAGTTCTTCTGTTGCCAAATAGCAGGCCTTATTAACCAGGCTACACTTTCTTTGTACTGCAGGTGTTATTGTTACTGTTAATGACTGTAATTTTTGAATAGAAGAACATTGCACTTTTGTCTTCTTTGCCAGGCTGTGTTATAAAAGAATGCTGCCATGAACAGAATCGAGGAGGAAGCATGACAGATAAGCTACTGGAACGGTAAAAAAAGAAGTGTTCATTTGTTATTCATAAGAACAATGGAGTTGTTGTGATTGGTCCTGGTGAGAGACAAAGCAGCGAATGCTCACGGACAGATCTCTCGCCGCCACTCGTCACCAGCCACTCAGCATTTCACAGGACTTCATTTGATTACCTTGAATTATTCATTCATTCAGAGGACAAAGATAAATATTACTTGATAATACGGATTGAAAACCAAGCTGAACTGCCGAGGTGTAATAATAAGCCTCTGACGTGAAATAAAATTTGTCATGGTATTAGAAAATGTATAACCTTTTCTTTTGTCATAATATTTCAGATTTAAAATGTTTTTATGAAATGTCTGATTAAACTGAACCTCATTTTGTCTGTGTGAAGATCCATGTAAGGTAGGACTTTACCTGAATTCTGAATCTTGTGACTGTTAGTATCACTTTACCTACTTATGCCAGATATCATATATAAATAAATATAGACTCAACATTCACTATTATTCCAACTCATTACATTTCACAATGCTGTGCTATCAGTAGCAGTAACTGTCATGACAGCTTTCATATTCTGTAAATTGTAATTTATAATGTTGCACAGTATAAATGATGTCATGACAGTACAGTACTTCAGTATTTGGCAAATAACACCTAGCTTTAAATGTTATGATTACTTTAAAGCATATACAGACTATGACAGATGGCATTTTATGACATGCTCATGACAGAAATAATGGTTTTAGAATGGGATCACCATGATCTTATGTGTACAAACTTTTGGGAATATTGTGCATTTGTTTACTTAGATTAAAATATGGGTGTTTTTTGCTGGCAGTTGTGGGATTAGAACCAGCAACATTATGCTTACATTAACAGCTAGGCTACAACTTCCCCACACAGATAAATCAATCGTATCTGTGTCTACGCAAATAGGATGACGCGCTGGATGGCCACTCTGCCCATCAAATTCAGACACCCTTTTTTGTTAAGTGGTTTTTATCCACACAGAAAATATGGCTCTGTTCCCAGATCGTTATTCTGGGAATTGTTGATAACATCCTGGCGTTTTTCCCAGGGTTCGCCAAGCTACGCAAATGCAAGTTTATATTACTGCCTGCTTCAAACCAAGTCTTGACCAATAAAATATGTGCAACATCTGCGTCAGTATGTGAGAAATTGGGTTGATGATGTGATAATCAGCAATCATATTCTAATGAAAGGTGTTATTCTAAAAAGCTAAATTCTAAAGTCTAAAATCACAGGTACATGGTGTCACATGATGTCAATTGAACCTTAAATGTATTGTCACTGAAAACACCCAAAAGAAATCTGTTCAGATTCAGTGTTTCTTGTGGGTTAGATCAATCAATTCAATTGGTTAGATTGTGGTGGGTTTTGTGCCACTTATAACATTGCATAAAACATAAAACCTGAAAACATTGAAAAGCTAATGAAACTGTCAGTAATGGTGATATGACACTTTATTTCTTTATTACTGAGCATAAACATACTGATCATTTCTCATGAACGTTTTGAAATGAATGTCAGTTTTGGGATGCAGGATTCAAGTAAAGTCTTATTCCATGTAAATATATAGCCACTGGTGTGTATATATTATTATTATTAATATTATTATTATTATTGATAATAATAATAATAATAATAGATGATGATGATGATGATGATGATTATAAGGTATTTAAGAAAATGTGTGCCATAAATCGAAATCATCAGACAATTTGAGCATTTTTCACAGTACATGAAAGATTTTTGCTTTCTGCAGACCTGATTCAGGTTGAACATTTAAGCGCTGCTAGAGGGGAGCACGTGATGTAACTGCTGTAATGTCTCTCTGGCAAACACTGCCATGCGTTTGTTTGCCATCAGTCTTTCAATCTCCTATTACTGTCCCCTCTCTCTGTCTCTCATCAGTCCCTTATCTCATTTTCCACTTCTCGCAGTGCTATGTAATAACCGCCTCAGGTATGCCATCTCCGCTCTGCTAATAATATTTATTTTAATGTTCTGTTCTTTATGCCTCATTAGTTAAATGATGTCCAAATATTTCAGTCATCAAATGCTCATCTTTTTATTTCAGTGGACTTTTGTAAACAATTCTAGCACTTTTTTTGCATCTTGTCTGTTGATAAGATGGTCTGTCACTTGTGATGTATAGTTTTGGTAGACTATTATACAATTATACATAATGTTTTTTTTTAATGAGGGTGGCAAGTCTTGCACCGGTTGTCTCATATGAATTAAACTGCAGAATGCTTATCCAAGGTAGTATGACACTATAGCTTAAGAGACACTGACAGAAAAGAGAAGGATGGTAACTAGTAGAAGGGATGGCCAGGTTAACTGAAAGAGAAACAGAAAATGAAGTTAAAACCACAGCCTGAAGTGGAAAGATGATAGAACAGAAGCTTATTAATCATAGTCCAGATGCTTGCCTTGAAAAGAAAAGGATTACTTTTGCCCAACAGGCATAAAAGCTTTATATTGTACAAAGTGAACCTCAGAAAATGTATCTAATTTACCCAGATAGATTCTCTAGATTCTCTAAAAAACATGAAGAGAAAATGTAAATAAATTTGTGGTACTACTCAATAAGGTGCCATCATTTCACCTCTAAAATTAGCTCATCTGAAGTCACAGAGACTTTGATTAATGGAAATATAATGCATCTGCATCTCAGTCCCTTGTAGGTAGGTTGGCCCATTGCACAGAAGGGCAACATAAATAACATGACAAAAGCCTACCAAAATGCTTCTTGACTTCGATCAGGGGTGTCAAACTCAGGTTCGCAGTGTAATCATATTAGGCCTGTGAGAAAATTTCAAATGTCTACTTTAGCTGGACTTCTAGTAAACAAATTAGATCAGAGTGTATCAAACTGAGGTTGAATTAATGTTTTCTTTATGCAGTTCTTCTTGCTACTTCAAGGCATGTACTTGATTGGTTGGATTTTCAGTGAAGGAAGTTATTATTGTTGTTATTGTCATTGTTAAACTTTCATAAGAGACCATTGAAATTTAACTCAAAAGGCTACAAATAGAGAGAGACATAGGATTTATTATTATCATACTGGGTTAGGATTTGATGACCATGAAAGCTATAACATTTTAAGAGCTGTTTGGTGTAAAAAATCTGACAAATGCAATGTATATTTAGTGGCCCTTTGTGCTCTGTCGGGCCGTGTCATTCAATAATAAACCACATTCATTTGGATGGGAATGTTTGATTGTATTGCATTGACCCTTTCCTTTAGAGAGACAGATAAAGGTAAGAAATGTCTTGCAAAAAACATTCAGGCGAGTTCCATTGTCTTAGTGACTAAAATCTACAGCTATCTGCCCACAATAAAACCCCCATAACCTTTAGTTTCTTACATTTTTACATAATCTAAATGAAGGTCAGCTGCGTTCTGCTCAGCAATTCTACACATGCCTTTTTTACACAAAAATGCATTGTGCAGTATATCTGATTGAAAGAACCACATTTTTTGCAAATCTCTTTCATTGCACCAACTATTTGTGCCATTCTATTGGATATACAAGTGCGCTGTATGTGACAAATCCAGCAGATAAGATAGACATACAGTATTATACCATATAGCATGTTTAATGAATGATAAACTACTGTTTCACCCTTTCTCAGTTGCCATTGCTTTTTATGTTACACATGGTTATCAACATTACTGGTGGATTACACACTATTTTTGTATTCCATATTTTGATTGTCAAAGAAATGGCTGTGTTCTTTTTCTCGTCTTTGTCTCTCAGCCTGGATTTAGTACAATTTTCTTAAATTATGGAATGGATAATTAAAAGAAAGCCTGCATCATGAAAAAACACTGGTTACTGATAATGTAGTTTTCCTTTTTTAATTTATTTTTATAATGTTTCAAACAGTATGGAGATTATATACAATCTTCAATCAAACAGTTACTCAAACACAGGATTCATAAAATGAAGTATTGTATAGAAATGTAAACTATTTGTAAAGCTATTTTTATGATCTGCATGCGTATTAGTTTCATGTCATTGGTATCAAGTTATTGCATTTGTTGTATGGCTTCAAATGTCATTGCATTAGGATAAAGCACTATTAAAATCAGTCTATGTGAAGTCTTGTGTCTATGTTTATTCAGTGGCTCTGTAAAGGGTGCCTGTAGGAAATTTACATTTAAGTTACATTTTCAGCATTTGGCAGAAGCTCATCCAGAGTGCTTTCTTCCTCACTTATTAGCAATGTCTACGAAGAGACTTATTTTGGAGTGCTGCAGGAATGTATTTGGGTTTGTTATTATTTCCAGAGTTGAACCAATAAGAATACGTTGTCTGATTAATTGTCATTGTCTTTATTTTCCACAATTAAGTGTATATTGATGCAAAATGACATTTATTTCAATTTAAAATTATGCAAACAATGCAAAACATAATAGGGTCTGAATACTTTCTAAATCTACTACCGTATATACTCAAGGCACATTGAACATTGAAAGTCATTAAAAGTTTCTTTGTATTATTTGAAAAAGCAATGTTTTGCAATAGTTTGTTTGGCTGTAGACTGAAACAACATATTTGTGAATGCATAGGTAATATACAAACACCCAAGATAAAGCAATTTGAGGCTCAGACACTCAAACTTCACCTATGTCGGAAATTTTAGTTTGTACACACCTGTTTAGGGTCATCTGAAGATTGTGATACACATTATTGATTTGTCAGGAAGGACATCCAGCATTTTTTGCATTTATTTATTCAATGGACTGGCTTATGCATCCTAGTGGATAGGTACATCTAGACAATTCAGTGTCTCCAGTAAGCCAGACTGCATGTTTGCAGAAAGAACCTGGACCGCCAGTTTCTAACAAATCTTTGAAGTATGTCTGTTGGAAGGTGCGGTCATTTAGTCAAAAGAGCATTTGTATGATCGGCTACTGTAAATTACTGAATTTATTCCAGAGCTTCTTCAAACCAAATTTTCCTTTTTGCACAAAGTCTGCATATATAATTCTTTAGTTGAATAATAATTTTGGATTAAAGCATCAAGGGTTTTTGAAGTTTTTATGAAATAAGTAAAAATCCTGTTTCAAACTGACACTGAAGGAAAAGAATTTAACCAAACAAGCTGACTGAGCAGTCAAAGGCCATTTTAATAAGAGCATACACTAGGTTTCTACATTTATTACATATTTGACACCTTGTATTTATGTTTCAAAGACATATTAGAAGCTAAAAGATCACATAGAAATAGTATGTTAAGGATTGTTTACATTGTTGTATTGTTTTATATATTTTCTGTAAGTAAAGTATTAAAAACTGTAAACACCTCCTACATCTTCCCAACAGTGCCCCCATAATAGTTTAAACTATAGTCCTACACAAACCAAAATTTAGCCAATCACATGATTATTTGCTGATTTCGGTCATATTTGGCTGATTTAGTTTTAAAAACAGTCCACTTAAAAGTGACAAACAAAAAAGTGAATGTCTTACTGAACCGAATGGTTCTTAACTCCATTCCCTCGCTTTTTATCAGTTTGTTTTAACTATTGTTAGAAGTATTATTTTGTGGTTTTTAATAAAACCCTAAATGAATGTCATCTAAATGAATACTCTAGGCCACAGAAGGAGAATGATTGCTGCTTATTCGGGTTCCTGGTGTCTAATTGGTAATATCTCTGTTGTTTTTCCTTGCTACAGTTGGTCAGAGGATTTTGATTTTTGATTCTGTAAAGTTTTCAATTTCTATTGTAAAAAGTTCTATGTACTGTATGTAAATCTGACTTGACAAATAGAGTTTGAAAATGCTTGACTCATAAACATTGAATTTAGTTCAAATGATTGACTATTAATTAGTACCGTAGTTATGTTTGTCCATAAGTGAAATTACACAGATCATTAAAATTGTCTGCACTATAATATTTCCCTTATTTATATATAAGGAGAAGCCAGGATTCTTTTGCCATTAAATTGAAAGGAATTCTGATATATTATATTGTGGCTGCAAAAAAATATGTACACAGGTGCAAATATTTGTTTCAGATAGTGTGGGTGCCAAATCTAGTCTCTGTATAGCGGTTTCTTGATGACTTTGGCATGTCTCCTGACATGTCTGTGGATTTCCTTTCGAGTATTTGATTTCCACCTTCTCAAAACATACATATGGTGAATTGTCTAGTTCAAATATTCCCTACAAGTGTGACTGAGTGAGTGAGTAAATGTATGTGTGGAATCCTGTGTTAGATTGGTGTTCTGCTGCTGTCAAGCCTAGTCTAGATACTCAAGGTCCAACTGTATTATTGCATTACACGTTGAGTATCTAGACTAGGCTTGACCTTCTGCAGCTGTTTCATAATAGTAGTCATAATAGTAGTAACTTAACATTATTACATTTTATATATAATTAAAGAAGGACAGTCTTATGAGATCCAGGGCTTGATTGCCCAAGCTGTGCTGTTGGTAAGTTGGTATCAACATACAGACATCACTGTTTTTGAATGACAAAGATAATGCAATGGATTAGCATCCTGTCTGGGGTGTGTTATTGAACTGTGTGTATTTATAGTGCTTAAACCACAACTGTCTGAAATTATTTAACATTAGTATTTGCTAGTGAAAATCATATTATATGATATCTAAACCAACTTAAAATTTCATTCATAAATTAAGTTTTCCTCATAAATTATGTTTAGTGACATATGTTGTTGTTAATTTAAAATAATTTATGATGAGAAATTATGAGTTTTAATGTCTCATGATGGGTTGAAAGCCAGGGAATAAAATAGGTTTTAAGACAGTGAAGAGGCCTGTCTAATATTCAGCATTACATTGTTCCCCAATTTTGGAGCAGCAATCAAAAAGGCTCTATCCCCTCTGAGCTTACACTTTGACCTTGGCACCTCCAGAAACAGCTGATCAGCTAACTTGAAGCATTGTTTGGAAACATGGGGATGGAGCAGCTCAGCGAGATGAGGTGGGGTGAGTTCCATTAAATATTCAAAAACAAATATCATAATCTTAAATTGTACTCTAAAATGCACAGACAACCAGTGGAGTGAGGCCAGAATGGTAGTTATGTGATATCTATTTTGTGATCCTGTTAAGGCAGGCAGAAACATTTTAAACTAACTGGAGACATTCAAGGGAGGACTGGCTAACTCAAAAATAGAGTGCATTACAGTAATCCAGCCAGGATGAAGGCATGGATCACTGTTTAAAAGTCATCATGTGGAAGGATTGACTTAACCTTAGCCAGCTGACTCAAGTGAAAAAATCTGGACTTGACCACTAATTTAAAATCATTGAGCATCTTAAAACCCAAGTTTGAAATTGTAGGCTTCACATACAGTGTCAAGGGGCCCAAATCAAGAGGAGCTTTGCAGGAACCACTGGGACCAAACACCAAAGTTCTTTTCATTGAAATGAAGATAAAAAATAAAGCCATCCAAGCTTTAATGTCATTAAGACATGACAGAAGTGGTTCAATAGAAATGCATTTCTTTCTTTAGTGGGACACACGTATCTGGCTGTTGTAACAATGGAATGAAATGCCATGTTTTCTCAAATTGGAACCCAGTGGAAGCTAATTTATGTCCATCAGATAGGACTAAAGCATTTCAAGACACTACCACAAATGCCACAGTTAGATCCAGCAGGACAAGAATCACATGGTCACCAGAATAATTTGCCAGAAGGATGTCGTTAAAAACCCTAAGCAACACTGACTCTGTACTATGAAATGTTTTAAATCCAGACTGAAAAACTTCCAGGAAATTGTGCACATTCAGAAAATATTTCAGCTCAACATACTAAACAAATGTCTCCACGATGTTTTAAATAAAAGACATCAGAGGACAGACTGCTGTTAATAATGGCCAGAACCTGCTGCCCTCTATTTTGAAAAACCTCTTTAAGAAAGTGAGGAGGCACATAATCACAGGGAGAACTTGAGGGCTTTATATGGGCGACTACATTCTCCATGTATGGCAGAGTCACGGGCTCAAAATTACCAAACACAGCCAAGCAAGTGGCAGTGTCAAAAGGGTGCATTGACAATCTTATCAATAAAAAGTCCAGAAAGTTCCAAATTGCAGAAAGTTTCTAATGCTTCCAAATATATGGGCTGAGGGGCCTTAAGGAAAGTGTCAATGGTTTTAAATAACACACATGGATTATGATGGTTTTCCATAATGATAATTGACAATTATTCCCTTTTGACTTCTTTGGTACTGTTCCGTTAAAAATGCCAGCAGTCTTTTAAAATTTGGAAAGAAATCTGCTGCTTGTTCAGCTTTGAGACACTCTCGCATTACTGCATATGCTCTGTCATTAAACAGGTCTCAAATTTATCTTTTGGCTGTATGGTTCTTAAGGAAGCCACTGAGCCCAGTATGGTTTGGCAGGAGTTCCTCTGTATCAACAAAAGCTGAGTCAGGAGGGGGGCAAAGCTGACCGGAAGCTGCAGAACTGACTGGCAGGGTTAAAACTCAGACTGAGCCAACTTCTAGCGCAAGACTTAACTGCAGCCCCAGATAAAACAACATTGAATAAAACTGGCATATGATCAGAAAACCCACTAACACAGATCTGTAGATTTAACTCAGACAAACCATGAGAAAGAACAAGGTCTAAGGTATGCCCAGGTTCACTAAATAAAAAGAGTCAACGTTTAAAAAGTCCTTCACCAGCGGTTTATCAGGAAAGCACACATGAATGCTAAAATCCACAACAATAAGAACACAAGTCCTTATTGTATTTCGGAGGCTATAGATGACACAGCACTGGGTCAGAGCCACCCACCTTAAATAAAGTGACTTTAAAACTAGAAAATTAAGATGACACAACGTTACAAATAAAGTCATTTTTAAAAACAGTTGCTGTTCCTCCTCCATAACCTGATGTCCGCGGGGAATTAAAACAATTACAGCCAGCCAGTAGAACTTCAACGAGAGAGTTGTACTCACCAGCAGGAATCCAAGTCTCTGACACCCAAAGAAAAAAATTTGACGTGACCGATCGCAACCCATAAAAACTACATTAAAAAGAGGTACCTTTATAATAATTAGGTCCAATACAGGAGACCAATGCATAGAAGACCTCCATAAAAAGAGAGTGCCTTCATAAAAAAGATAAATACAATATGTGGGAAGTTAATTAAGAAGAAAAGTTGTATTTGGCTTTGAAAAGATCATCTTTCATGATAGCCACCACACGAAATAGAAACAGATGGCAAATGTTAATGTTCTCAATTCATCACTAGAAAATGCAACAGACTGAGGTTAATGAAGGCCAATGGCCGAATCATAGGTAATGTGTTCACTGTATTAATCTCATCATGGTTTCTGCAATACCAGCAAGCCCAGCTGTTCCCATTGCACCAGTGTTTAAAAGATCATTTGTCCCAGTAAATTCCTTTAGGGCACTAATATGGTTCATTAAATGAGTGTTACAGATGCTTTGTGGTTATTTTTTTAGTGAACATGATCAGTTTGTTAATTGTCACTTTGTGCACAATGAGCCAGTTTCCTCACCACAACTCAAATTATTGGGATTTAAAATATTTTAAGGCATTACAGTGTTGACAGTAAGATTTAAGAAATAAATACCATTAGCGCTAGTTAAGTCTAACGACCCGCACCTGGCACTGTCCTATAAAGCCAGACACAGCACTGAGTCCGACATCATGACTTCCAGTATTTTCCATGGCAGTCATACATGTGAAAGGGATAGTTTGGTATCATCTTTGCCCTTTCAGAGGGTTTAGAGGTGCACAATCAAGAGGCTGGATGTACCAACTTTGTGTTTTGGGCCAGATCTGTGTTGCCTCTACCTGGACTTGGCCTACAAGCCACAGCAAGCACGTCGTCATGTTTACTCGACCCTGTTCCAACTTGTTTACTTCCAGCCTTACTTTAATAAGTGCCTCACTTAGCCTTGGTTATGTACCCAAATTGTTCAAATGCACTGTTATTAAACCTTTTATTAAAAAAACTCATTTTGATCCACATATTCTTTCTAATTACAGGCAAAACTCAAACCTTACATTTGTCTCCAAGATTCTAGAAAAAGTACTTCCACAGGGGTCAGTATTGGCAACTCTTTTATTTACACTCTATATTACTACACTTCTACCATTAGAAGAAATCATTCATAAACACGGCTTACATTTTTCACTGTTGTGCAGATGAATCACAACTGTATTTATCAGCCAAACCTAACAACATAAGTGTACACAATATAAAGAACTGGATGTCAAGTGTTTTTGTTTACTTAATACAGGCAAAAAAGAGGCACTTCTTATAGGATCTAAGAAAGCAAGAGAAACGTTAACCTGGAATCTAACCTGGTGCTAAACCTAAACACTGTCTCTGGAACTCCCAGCTCATATGCAAGAAACAATAAAAAACCCAAACAAATCCCATTTATTCATACCAGGCATGGATAATAAAAATAAAGCACAGTCAGTATATAATAAATCAAAGCACAAAATATACCATCACATAGAAATTACATGCATCAATTATATTATGTCATTAGCTCCCATTTCCTCAATATATGCCAAAGGGGGCACCAAGTATTATAAAATTTCTTTGTGGACCCCCGAACAGCGTACCTAATCTTCTCTAATTTAAGATGATTGATGATTTCTGTAGGCCACTGGCAATGTGTTTGTGGAGTAAAATCCTTCCATTTAAACAGAATCAGTCTCCTAGCCAAAAGAGCTAATTTCTGACCTACCTACTGTGTCGCTTTCCAATGCTACACCAAAAAGGGCAAAAAACAGGAATGGGTCTCCCAAATATTGTAGAGAATGTTTTTAAAAAAATGCACACTATCGATCACCTGTGGGATCTATGTCTGTCCTCATCCAACCCTAGTCCAGTGTAACCTATGCACAATCTTGAATTGAATTACTGCATGTCTTAGGCAGATGGAGGAGGAAATTTATTTTTTTAAGACTTCCTATGATATAGTTTTGTTTCATATTGGCATCAAGTCAAACCAAGCTTCATTATTAGTGAGGTTGGAATTGAAAATTGGGTCTAATAGGGTTGAGGTGGGGAAGTGTACTGAGAAACAGCTAGAGGTAGAAGCTACAACATTTTGTAGTTGTAAATATCCGTAAAAATGTGGTCTAGGGACCAGTTGATCAAACAAGGGGCAAAGTTATCATTAAGCTTAAAATCTGACATTGTGGCTAGCCGCTTACTGGACCACATAGTAAAAACTGCATCTATTATTGATGGGATAAACATGCGGTTGTTTACAATTAGTGCTGCTAAAGACAGATCCCCAAGAGTGAAAAACTGATTCCAGATTTTAACTGAATCCATTATGGCTGGGTTATGAGTAAAACTAGATAGAGTGAATGGTAGTTTGGAATATAACAAGGCTGCAAAATAATGTTAATGCCATCCATCCCATTGTACAAGATATTTGTAATATACCTATTTTAATATGTAGTACTTTCTTGTTCCAGATAAAAGATGAAATTAAATTATTCAATTTGGAGAAGAATGACATTGTTAAATCTGTGAGAGAGCCATGATGTATAACAACATGTCATCCACATAAAGCAAGGCCTTATGCTCTACTCCCGCCCAAATGATCCTCTTAATGCTGCCATTCTGCCTCAGAGCAATAGCAAGTTGGTTAAATTTCAATTTCGAACAAAAGTGGTGCCTTGGCAGCCCTGTCTTGTAACACGATATAGTTCAAAGTAAGTAGATTATTGTTAGTACGAATAGTGGTCATCTGAGATGTATCCAATATTTAACCCAATAAATAAATCTATGGCCAAATTCAAATCTCCCCAGGACAAAAGATAATGCCACTAGAGCCAATTGAAAGCCTTTTTTCCGAAAGTGTTGTTTCAGACATATTGGAAGATGATGAGGGATCATCAAGAATATTGAAAAGACGTCTGATTTTTATAATTTTACAATTTTTTTATTAATCTAGTTTGATAAGATGAGACAATGGAAGGAAAGGCTCCCTCCAAACAGCAAGCCATGACCTTGGCAAATAATTTCAAAATCCGTATTTAGAAGCGATATGGGGCAAAATGAGTTGCATTCAAGTGGATTTTTCTCTTACTTGAGTATTGAAGAAATTATTGCTTGGCGCATTGTTGATGGCAGAGAAAAAGCGATTCTTCAAAAACAGATAATAGTAATAGCGAAAGCTGGTACCCAGTTGGGTAGCCATCCGGCCCTGTAGATTTATTGCTTTGCATAGCCTTAAAGGCCGAAACTATCTCCTCAACCGATTGATTCTCGGCAATGGCATTGGGTGCTGATTCTAGGGATGGGAAATGTAAGGGTTTGAAATAGTTATCAAATTTGGAAGGATCTGCAGATGAATCAAAAGTATATAATTACTGGTATAATGTTTAAATTTTTAATCTTGGTTAATCTTTGATTGCTGAAATGGCTTGGTTGGTGGGCCTCAAAAATCTGTCAGGCCTTCTCCCCATGCTCATATGAACCATGACTTAGTAAAAAGTTATTAAGCCTTGTTGACATGCGATCAAATTAAATTTGCAAATACATGTGTTTTTACCTTTTATACCTTTTACTATGACTAGGGTCAGAATTTCCTCTGTTAGTTTTTAACAAATGCCATGTTTAGTTTATTATTATTAGTGCAGTAAGAGATGATCTGTCCCCAAATAATGCATAGAGTTGTCCAACCACAGTTACATAGAGCCCTGCTGTGTCAGCATCCACACAATGGTGTGTTTCAATCAATCAGTATGGCTGCCCCCCCTCGCCTTTGAGTCAAATTTGGAATGGAATATCTGTCCGCGTCCAACCTCTCTCTAGTCGGAAATGGTCTGCTACCCACAGATATGTCTCCTGAAGGAATGTTAAATCTGCCTTAAGCTGTTTTAGATGATTAAGAGATTTAACGTTCCAGCTCACAAGATTAACTTAGCAGCCCCCTCGTTGCCCCTAAACTTTAGAGCTTTTCATGTAAAATATATGGAGCTATGGATTGAAAATTAATGGCAGCCATATCACAGCAAGAACTAAACACAAAGCTAAACAAATAACTGGCATATTCAGTTCAGTTCATTTCATTGTCTTTAATCCCTTACCCTAATTAGGGTTGGAAGGTGCTGGAGCCTATCCCAGCTGTTCCATGGGTACAAGGCACAAGGTAACACCCTGGATGGGGTGCCAGTCAATCACAGGTACCTACAGGACAATTCAGTGTCTTCAATCAGAATGTCAGCATGTCTTTGGACTATGGGAGGAAACCGGAGTACCCGGAGGAAACCCACACGGACACGGGCACAGCACTTCTTGCTGTGAGGCGACTAAGCCACTGTAACTGGCCTATTTAATTTACATAATTAAAAAGAAAAGTAAACTCCCCCACACTACAAGCACACACAGACCTAAACAGTCACACAGCTTCGCTCTAACGAAAATCAAGTGCAAAAGCAGTAAGGCAAATTACATTATATTAACACCATAACTGCAGGGTTATTAATTGTGTCCACAACTTGGTCAATGTAAAAATGCCTTTGGAATTAAACCTAAAAATAAGACATTCAGTCTCACGGGTTATATTCTGTCACTGGGAGAACTTTGCTGTTTGCATAGTCCACTGCTTCAACCACATCTGTAAATTCCTTTACCTCTCTGTTATTTGTGATGCAAAAGTGGGCCCGGGAATGATAAATCACACTGGACGCCCAGCTGATTACAAAGCAGCTTTCTGACCTCTGTGAACGTAGATCGAGCTTTGAGAACACTCGGAGTATAATCAGGGTAGATGGCAATCACCTCGCCATTGATTCGAAGTGGAGCACGAGAATGCACACGACTCAGAATTTCAACCCAGTCTTGGTATTAATGTGGCTTGGCTACATTGGTTTACCGTCAGATCTTCTTTTTGTCAAGCTTCTGTGCAAACGGTCTACGAGGACATCTTTATTCTGATTTAAATCTCTCAAAAGTTTTGAAACAGATTCTGCAGAACTTGACTGTCGAATGTTACATCTCCTCATTCTACCCTGCAGTCTTAAACTCTTTCAGAGCAGTCACAGTGGTTCATAAAGCAGTCACTTCGTCAGACCAGGTTGACAATCCACCCTCAGTATTTTTCCCCAACTCGGTGTGTGCCGCCATTGTGCTGTTTAATCATTCGGACCTGACCACCTGCAGTTCTCTTTTGAGAAAGTTCAATTCCTCAGCAGAAGTGTTCTTTTCTGCTTTTATAACGGCTGATAAGTAAAACAAAACTATACAAATAAAATTGACTTGACTAATGTACATGTGTATATTGTTTTTGTATTTATAATACATTTAAAAAAAACTCCATACAATATATTTTTGCACTGTATTTAATACTTTCTTATGTAAAGTAAATTAGGCAACAGTTTGGGGAAGACCCTACCTGTTAGTCAGCATGACTTTTTTCATATGGATGACAGTTGAAGTATAATTGAGTGCTCTTAATGATGGTAATGCTTTAGAATGAAAATTACAGATTACAGTGATATTGTAGATTGACACTTATTAAGGTTAATGACCAACACCTGTTGCTGCAGTATTTAATGTGTTGAATTCCATGTTCACTGCCTAGTGGTTAGGGTACAGGACGAGTAATCTGAAGGTCACTGGTTCAAACCTCACCACTGCGTTCGTTTTGCTTTAGGTTTGCCTTTTGTTTCTTTTACATTTAAGGGTCTTTTAATAATAAAAATGTGTTTAATTACATCTACAAGAGGCAGCCATGGCACGGTGGTTAAAAAAATAGGCTAGAACTAGGTTGTGTGTCTGACAGGTCATGAATGAAATGCCCTTGAGCAAGGCACCTAACCTCTATCTGCTTTCTGGGTGCCAAGGCTAGGGCTGCATAAGTGTGTATATACTTGTTTCACTGCATCGATTGGGTTAAAATGTAGAGGACAATTTCACTGCACAGTGATTAAAAATTAAATTAAATGAAATCTAGAAGAAAAAAATAATTATCTGCATCTTTGTGTCCGCCGACACTCCC
>JAYDZG010000029.1:17673777-17699138 GCA_034509265.1 Microcambeva bendego | reverse complement strand
TTCGATCCCCGGGTGGGGCGATCTCGGTCCTTTCTGTGTGGAGTTTGCATGTTCTCCCCGTGTCCGTGTGGGTTTCCGACGGGTACTCTGGTTTCCTCCCACAGTCCAAAGACATGCTACCAGGTTGATTGGAGACACCGAATCGTCCTGTAGGTACCTGCGATGGACTGGTGCCACATCCAGGGTGTTACCATGTGTCTTGCGCCCGTTGAACAGCTGGGATAGGCTCCGGCACCCCACCCAACCCTAATTGGGATAAGGGGTTGAAGAAACTGAAATAAAACATTTCACAAACGAACAGATTTTCAAAATCATTTGAAAAAAAGTAGTCCAACACCTAAATATCACCTTTTTTTTACCTTTTAAGGCACTATTGGCTCTTTCTGAGTGGGTTTGATGGTATTCTGTCCAGGGTATTCTGCCTTGTGCCCAATGTTACCTGGGAAAATGTGACTCTTTGAGGAAAATATTACTAATATTAAAAGTAGCATGTGAATCCGGATCATGATCTGCATTATTGATTTGCTATAGCATTTATGCCAGATGCTTTTCCTGATTCAAGCCTTCCATTTATACAGGCTTGCCACCGGCACTGCAACAAACTGGTTTATGCATCGTAGTTGCTAGGTTGGCACCCAGTTCTCAGTGGTGGTGTGCAGCAGAAAATCCCACTACTCCACCTGGCCGCAGTATTATTTTAAAAAGTAATAAAGGCAACAATTATGATAATAGTAATACATTGACTGTACCTTCAATAGCACAAAACGCTATTTAAAACCTATGTTCCACAGAAATGTTGAAAATGTTGTGTAGTAAATCTGACACGTGTGGTGACGCTGTATTTTTTTATTTATTTTTTGTGTCATTGGGAAGTTCGACATCAATGCAGTGAGTGTGGGAAGAGTTTTAACCAAGCAAAGGATCTGATGGTGCATCAGCGAGTTCACACCGGAGAAAAGCCCTACAAATGCTCTCAATGTGACAAAACCTTCCGTCAGCTTGGACACCTGAACGAGCACCAGCGGGTTCACTCTGGAGAAAAACCTTTCAAATGCCCAGTCTGTGAGAAATGCTTTCCTTACTCACAGAGCATGAGGAAACATCTGCGTGCTATCCACGGAGGTACGTACTCACTTCTGAATTGATTATTTAACTGTTGTTTATGAATCTTACTTAATTAACTGTCTAGCCCATGTGACTGGTCTTATCTAAGTTACAAGTAAAGTAAAAAAATTGTAACCAACAAGCTTAAGAAGTGGAGATAGTATAAATTAACTCTGCACACAGGCAGGGGAAGAATAATTAACCAAACAACCGTTATGATAAAGCTTATAGAGAGAGCTTATAGTTCAGATGTCTATGTTTTTAAAGCACAAAAGAAGATTTAAGGGGGAAAAGACTTTCATGTGATACATCAGTGGCTACACGCTGTTACGGCCTCTGATTGATGGCACCGGCGAATTGAGAGATTACATGTTGAGGAACACCCTTCTGTATAGAATGCCCCCAAAACAAAAAAAACAGCAAGTACAGATGCATAATATTACAAAAGAAAGTCTTACATAAGACAACACAAGAATCTTGCAGTCATAAAAACAAAAGTGAAAGTATAAAATGAATTTATAATATATAATTTATAATACAATTGTACAATACAATTATAATACAATACAATTTATAAAATGAATTTATAATATACTTTTGGCTGCTTCTAGTAGGGGTTGCAACATTGGATAGTGATCCGCATTATTGACATAGTTTTTATTGATATAGTTTTACGCTGGATGCTCTTTCAGACACGACCCTCCCTATTTATCTGGACTTGGGACTGGCACTAGGTATGCATCCTAGTGGCTAAGTAGGGTCCCTAGGTGTTTAGGGTCCCTAATTAACCTTACTGCATGTTTTGGACTGGGTGAGGAAACCGGAGCACTCGGAGGAAACCCACGCAGAAACGGGGAGAACATGCAAACTCAGCACAGAAAGGAATTGAACCCAGGACCTTCTTGCTGTGAGCAAAGCCAGAGAAAAGATACAATAAGCAGACATAATAACCATCATGCTATACTTGCTTACTCTTCATTTATTCTCACCTGTTACCCATTCATCTAGTCACCTTCTGCTACTCTGTAAATACATCAATCTACATCCGTCTCTACACTCTTCAGTTAGTATTGGGTTTTAAATAGCATCATTCTTTACTATGTACAATCACCATTATCTGTTTAATATCCTTATTCACTATAAAGTCTCTTTGCACTTTAACTGTGTAATATGTAAATAATCTCTATCTTGCACGTCTGGTTAGATTTTACTGCATTTCGATGGCTTTGTACTTGCTTACTCTTCACAATGCCAATAAAGTTTAATATAATCTAATCTGAGCTAACAGACAGATGTGTTAAACATGACGAATCAGGAATAAACTATTTGCTGATGCTTCAAAAATTCTAAATATCTTATGTTATTTATGTTATTTAACTAAACATAAACCTGTTTGTGTTTATTATTTGAATGTATTTCTGTAAGTCTGTTAATGGTTAACCAAAGATTAAAGTTTTTTGTTTCTTGGTATGGATTAAAATTGCCAAAATATACATATCTAGCATAATGGATTTTCTACACAGGTACTGGAGAACTGGTTTTTCTGGGACACTTCCCATGTGAGCATCTTGGTGAATGGGAATGACACTTATAATGGGTTGATCCCTTGTCCAGTCTTTCTGTTGTTGGTCCAAATATGACCGTGATAATGCAGTTAATACAAATGAACTAACATATTAAATGTAAATGTAATATACTCATAGTAATTGAAAATAAATGTTTCTAATAGAGTAATAGATATGCAGTCTGTTTTTCAAAGTAATGAAAGTAGTTACCATTTGATCAACGTATGTCTTTCTTATTTACGTGTTTGCAGCAAAGTTTAGTAAGACGGAGGAAAGGAATTCACAAAAAGAACCTGATTTGAAGCCTTGTGAGTTATTTTGTTATATTTTGATTTATATCAGTCATCATTATCACTGGTTTCACAAAATATTACACTATCTTTACACCTTGTAAAAGACTGAATAGAATATTGCAATGGATGTTAAAACAGAGTGGACATACTTGGCTTTCGATGGAAATTTTAAGATGAACCTAAAATGAACTTAATGTGACCTTCTTTAAACTTTTTTTGGAGAACTTGCTGTTCTCTAACATGGAGCTTAATGGCAATAAATAAATACAATTCCTGGTTCAATTAGAATTGGTATTTAAACAGTCCTCCTCATCATGCTGTTCACATTTTGACATCATGAGACCAAGACGACACCTAACAATTGATCAACAGTAACTCGCCATTGTGGGGCATCAAACAGGATGTTCTCAGACATAAGTACCTCAGAAGACAATAAGTCGAGTTGTGAACAGCCTGAAACATCATTTTCAAGCTGTAATTTATACACAACAAGTTATCAAGACATTAGCATTTTTGTTTGGGTATATTCACCACTTTTGTGGTTTCAATAAATAGTTTGAGATGAGGAAATCCCTATTGCATGCTTCTACTTAAACGCCCTAATCTCATGATATAATATCACTCAAGAGTGAACTTTTTATGCTTCCCATACATTTCCATTAAAAGTCAAATATCCATATTGGAGCGGAGTAGTGGGATTTTCCACTGCAGAACAGTGTTGCCACCCTTGCCACTAGGATGCACAAACTGTTGTAGAGTTAATCCACTTAAATGGGAGGGTTGCGTCAGAAAGCACATCCTAAAAACTATACCAATTAAAAATTGTGCAGACCACAATCCAGTGGGGTGACCCCTATTGAGAGTAGCCAAAAGTGGAGTATACCCCTTTGCTCTTAAAGCATTTTTTCATGTCTGTGTTTACAAAGTGAGGTCCATAAAGACATAATTGATGAGTTTCGGAGGAACTCCACTGATCTGCACAGAGCCCTGACCTCAACCTCACTGAACACTTAGCTAACACACAGGTTTCCAAGTTATTTTGGCCTTGTAGGGTTTTACTCAACTGTTTGTTATGCTTTCTGTTAATATATATTTTTATTTTTATTTCCTCAGGTTAATTAATCTGATGAAGATCCATGATGGTGTACAGTGGATGTTGAACAACTTTTATCACCTCGATTTCTAAATCTCACTACAATTTAACTTGTTGGATGACTGAATGTTCTTAGTTCCTTAAGTCTCAGTACCATATAGTGGTATTGCTAGACTTCTGCAGAGAAAAATACTAAATTAAAAAAAGATTAAATATTTTAACTGTTAGTAAATGTAACAGACCTTTTTAGATCATAATCGTTAGATCAGCTACAGGTTAACACTTCTGAAACTTGTAACTAATCAGATAACTTTAACATTTACGGAATTTGGCAGATTTTATCCTAAATAACTTATTAGTCCATCATTGGTAGCTTGGCAATGATGAGGCTTAAACCAACAACCTTCTGATCAGTAGTCCAGTACTAATCTGTGAGACATCGTGATGAGTGTAGAGGTTACCCAGTGTCTGCCTTCCTGTATTTTTGTACTCATTTCAACTTATTTAACTCTTTTAAGGTGCCAATATTAGTGAATATTTATAATGAAGTATCAAAAAACAAGTTGGACTGGGTGAATGTGTTCCCAAGCATCATGATGTATGGTGTAGTTTCCCCCCCAAGGCTCAATTCTGGGCTTTTTAATAATTGAACACGTAGGTGTTTATGTTACTTGGTGTAATTGATTGATATGACATGTTGTTTCAGTAAGTATTAAGATTACACGTTTTATACATGTTTTATGCTGGATGTTTACATGTATAATGGTTTACGGATGGTCTTATGTGGCTAAAAATATGTCAACCCTACTTCTAATGGTAATACTGATAATAGTATTTAGGGAGGTCCCTGTTCTTTCAGAATGGTAAGAAAAAATATGTCAACCCCACTTCTAATGGTAATACTCTTAATAGTATTTATGGAGGTCCCATTGTTCTTACAGAATGGTAAGAAAAAATATGTCAACCCCACTTCTAATGGCAATACTCTTAATAGTATTTAGGGAGGTCCCATTGTTCTTACAGAATGGTAAGAAAACAGGGTTCAGGTGGTTTACTCCTTGAAGATGAGTTGGAATGTCGATTTAGAGCCAGTTCTTCTTGTCCTACATTAGTGCCTGGCCTCACAAATGATTTTTGACAAAATACATTTAGATTCCTCCAAACACTTGAAAATCTTTGAGGCTGTTATAGATGGAACACTCTGTAAGAATTGTTTTCATGGTCAGGTGAACACAGTATCAGCTTTCTAATGTATGTCTTTGTCTGTTGATGTTAATAAATATGACATGTTTTATAAGGATATAGACTACATACTTTTTATCTTTTTGTCTAATCAGTCTGCCTAATACCTACACAAATAATAATACACCCCCATAATCTCAACTTGATGGTTGCATTTAGGCTTTTAATAACCCAAGTTTGATTTGAAAGATCATTTTGAATCAATTATTTTAATAATTATCAATGAGATTTAATTTCTAATGATTACACTGATTTTACACAGAGATCTAGAGTGTCTATTTGCATCCAGGTACACATAGCACACACAGTACAGCTATTTGTACCCCAACTCAACAACAAACTCAACTGCACATGACTACAAACAACTGCTTAGCACATGTGTTTTGTTTTTTAGCACATTTTGCTTTTTCCCCAGCTTGTTTTTGTTTATACTGTACATCTGTTTAAAATGTTACATTCTTAGTGTATATTCTAATTAGCACAATGCATTTTTGCTGTTTATACATTTGTATTTTTATTCTTATATATTCAACTTAAGAAAAAAAAACGTGCAAAATGTTTATTTGGTTGTTGTTCTAAATTTAATATATTTTAATTTATTAACGTTTAAAAAAAATTAATTTTGGTGTGTAGAATTTGAATGAAAATTAATTTAAACATCTGTAAAGTGAACAGGATCACATTACAGAATGACTAGGATAACCCCCAAAATAACCAGGATTTTCCACCACTAGGTGTAAATAGAATACATTACATACTGCTTACACCAGGGTGCAAATAGCACCTGCCTTTTTATTTCTGTAACATTTTATTTCAGTCCCACATTTCCCCTTATAACACACAGAGGGCAGCAGAGTGATCCTGCAAAGGGATCCTTACAGAATGAATTGCTCTACATGAGTGTATAGATGTATAATGTGTATGCGATGCTCTGCACTGTGATGGATTGTGGTCCTGTCCATTGTGCATTTTGGCATTGTACCCATTGTAGCTTGTTTGCATTTTACAAGTTTGGTCACAGTCAGTGCTTCTTTTCTTTCTTTTTACACTAAAGAAACCAGTAGTCTGTTTTAGTAAGTCAGTGTGCATCAGGGTTGCTTAATACGTCCATATCATTATGACAGGTCAACGTGATAGACATAACATGTGGTCACTGTCTGACTCCCAAATAATAAATGTAATTACATTGTGGTAGGATTAATTTATTTTTATTTAAATTTATCTTCTTTCATTGTCTGTGTGATCCTGAGCTGTCATCAATCCATTCATGTCATTAAGTCTTGAATTCTCTGAAGATACACTTTACGAAATATCTTTTTTTATCAATAGTATGTAATTCAATTTTAAGGTCATGCATGCTCTAAAAAAGAGGAGCAGCGAACAGGCCAATAAGAAGCCCGAAGACCCAAATAGAAGACCTATACAGTCAAAAGGTGTAGATTTTTTTATTTTAAATAATAACATTAACCTTCAATGACATTGCATTCTTTGTATATTTTAATCTGCAAAAAGCAATAAACATGTGTGAAGTAATTGCTAAATGGATTAAGATGTTTAAAAATAAAAACCTGTTGGCAAAAAATCATGGAAATATTAATAAAAAGATAATAAAAAAGGAGGAGCACCTGATGAGTTCAGCATTTTGCTAACGGTTCTACATTAAACCCCTTATGAATGACTCGGTCTCACAAGAAACAGAAGAATAAACTTTTTGTCATTAATCCATGAAATAAGAGCTGATGCCCACATTTCCGGATCTGAGCAGAACAGGTAGATCTTGGAACAGGGAATGCATGGAAGGTGACCCAATAATGTAAGCATGTGTAAATTTGAATACTTTATTACTTTGATAAGGAGTTAAGTGTTACTGTCTGGTTTGCTGCTTTACATACACAAATGGCTGTTTAATTGCACAGAAAATTAAAAGTACACAGAGCAGTTTTATGTAAGTGTTGGGATTCACTACTTCCATGTGTGAAGTGGGATGGCTCAAAGCTTATATGGGATATATTTTTATAATCCAACCCTGCTTTAAAATTCTTCACAACTTTTATCTCTGACCTGTCTGGTGAGTTCCTTGGTCTTAGATGATGCTGATTGTTCTCTAACAATTCACTTAAATAAATCACATCTGGTCTCTATTAACTAACCATGTGACTTCTGAAGACTCTGGATTGTATTATAAGAGTAAAGGGGGGTGAACACTTTCATCACAATTTTCATATTTTTATTTGATTATTTTTTTAAAACGATGTATTATTTTCATCCCACTTCACTACCATGTGCTACTTTGTGTTGTGTCTAGCACTAAAGTTCAATAAAATACTTAAATATTTAAGTTTGTGGTTGTAAGGTGCCAATGCGACAAGCCGATCTGTGATTATGGCAAAACAAAATCAGTGAAATTAAGCGATTTTCATGTGAATTACATGGGGGGCTAAATTATAAACATTATGCATAGTCCCAGATGCACTTTTTAGTAACCACTGCACCAAATAACTTGGAGCAAACGTGTCTAACCTGAAAGGAAAAGCAACAACAAAATTATAAAAGAAAGATTTTCTCTACAAGCAAACAAGTCAAGCTGTTTTGCATTAATACATTTTATTGCTTTAATAGATTTGAAACAGAACAGATTTTCTCATTTCTGATTCTGAAGCACTCGAGTGAAAAACAGGAGTAGTGTACCAAAATACCATCAATGCTTCTGGTTCCGTTCAAGTCCAGTAGAATTACTGTCTGTGGTGTGTAGCAGCGATGCAGAGCTCCCTTTGATATTAATCAGAGCCAAGAAGAAAAAAAAATGCATTTTCTCTATAAGAAGAAGAGAAAAAGGAACCAGAAAGACTGCAGAAATATGGAAGTAAAGCAACGAGGGAGATGTGGGTTTGACTAAACCCACCGGTTTTAATTCACAGTCAAGTGCTAAAAGTAGTGATTGACATCGACTTGTTCAAAATCAAGAGTTGGACAGGATTTTTGCAACTTGCAACTCAGGAAAACAGAACGTCAAGAATAAGCATTTTGTGAAAACCCTGAGAGCAAGACAGTGTTGAGAGAAAACAGAGAAAAAAAATTAATAGAACATGTTAACATGCAAAACTACCCTAAAGATTTACCCATAGCAGAATAATGATTTTCACAGTTTTATATGCATTATATATATATAAAAACAACTAATTTAATCTCCAAACTAATATAATGATAATTATAGCGAACAAAAGAAAACATCAGACCACACAGTCTATAAAACATAAAAACGTCTAGTTAAAGCTTTGGATCAATAGTGATTATTGCTATAAGTCCCAGGTCAAATCTGGGTTGCTAAATTATTGAATCATTTCTCTTTGCAGCATAATTAATACATGGCTTCTCCAGATTTACTTCTTTACCCACACTGGGCAACAATAAATACACTTAAAACAGCCTGTGTGAAGGAATACACACACACACACACACACAGCACAACTATACACACAAACACACTGAGCAATGCAGGACGAGGCACAAGGTGCCACCAAGTCCTCATATGACAGACTGAGAAAGAGATTGTATTATTCATTCAAGTTCATTCGACACTAGCCTTGTTTAGTGGCCACTGTGGTGAGGAAACGCCCTCCGACACAGGATTGCTCATTAGCTACTCTATACGCCTCACTTTTAATACTCTGTTTAAATGCTCCGACACCAGAAATGACACCAATAGGAAATTACAAAATGTCAAATCAGGAAGGAAGTCAGATGAGCAACGTTGCCATCCTTTCCTCTACATGTCCTCCGCCAATGGTGCATTGTGACGCTTTCGATGTTCACTTAGAATCTGATGTTCGCACAGCTGGAAGCAGAATGGAAGTCCATGAGCAGTGATATGATGCAAACAATTATCATAACGTGTATGATGGCTATAATAATCAAGATAAGTCTTTTTAGTTTGACTCATTTGATTATCGATTTAATGGTGTCTAATGGTGGCAGTGTACACTGCTTAAAAGACTTTCATTTATTCATGGTCTGTTTAGACCAGCGTTTAATCCCGGTCAGGGTCATTGTGGGTCAGATTCATTAGGTGAGAGGCAGGGTCACCAGTTCCCTCACACACTCACTCTTAAAGGCAATTTTCAGTAGCTCCAGTTGGCCTTTCTTTCTGCAAGGTGACATCGCTACCCCACCGTGGCAGCCCTTAAAACTCAAAACAGCATTTTTGAAATATAGCCCTATAAGGCCCATGCTTTAGCCATTCACCTGCGATCCAGTTAAAACCTTATTAAAATCCCCTGACAAGCGCCCATGGACTATCATTCTTATCGTGTTTCCAATGTACAGATTTTAATTCATTTCTTCTGGTCTGTAGTGATCACACAAACACTTGAGTTCCAGTAGACGGGGATTAAGTAAAATGAAATACCCAAAACAAAAATGATTCTTAACCTCAGGGATAAGGAGGGACCTGAAACTGGTGCCATATCAGGACACAGGGCAGCAGGGTGACAGCTTTCAAGTACATTTCTTATGGTATAAAAAAGCTCATTAGTGTCTGATAATTATTCAGTACATGAGGTCTGTCAGTAACCTCTGGTCAACACTAGTAAGGCTTGGAGTAGAGGGCTATTGGAAGACTCATAACTTGAACACTGGACCCAGTTTATTTTAGTAAATACATCAGATCTATTAGTGTGGGTATTTAATTTTGTGTGTCCCGCCGGTTATACTATAGCCCTTTAAAGAGCCCTTTATTTAAAACACTGCACTTCCCTCAGTAAAAAGCCCTGTCCTTCACTTTCTTCCAAAAACTGAAGGGTAAAACAGGATGCCTGACATGGTCAGCGTAGCTGGAAGATGCTATTGTAGGCAAATATTGCCCATACTTTACAGGATGAAAGAGTTGCACGGTGCTCTAAGGTTCACCCATAATGTCTGGTTGCAGCTTTGTATTCCACACTAATGCCTTTGCAACTCATTAGCCCTCTGTTAGCTAATACACACGGCAAACGTGAAACACTTCGTTTCAGATCCTCTATTGCGCTTCTACGACTGAAGAAAACTAAAGCCTTGAATCCTTGAACAGTGCTATAAAGAGAAAGCAAAGATTTACATTTTCCAGTCATGCTCTCAAGCCACAGTAGTCTCAGTAGCCACATACGAGCTTCTTCTCAGCCTTGTATGTCCACGCATTCACTCATTTAATCGTAGTTAATCGTTCATTTATTGCTTAAGGCTTTCGAGAAAAAAAAGAAAAAAGATCTTTATAAAATTCTATATAAAAAAATCAGCTAGATCATATGTTAGTAGTAGATAAAGATATAGCCAAAAAGTAGCAAGGCACTTGGAAATGTTTCTTTAGAAAAAGTTTCCATAAAAAAAATATTGTATGGCACTCTTCCGGCTGAGTGCTGGAGATGCAGTTCAATCGACGCCCAGCAGATGGGGCTCGCCTTTGGGAAGCCCGAGCTCAGTGTTAGGCTTGGTGTGGATCTCCAGCAGGCCGTGAAGAAATCCTTCTGGCTGCTCGTCATGCTTTGCTGCTGGAGGCTCTTTGGGTGTGGCGGTAGCCGGTGCCGTTTCTGGTCTCTCGGTCACACGGGCGTCCTTGTCGAGTCTCTTCTTGCACGCTTTTGATGTCGACTTGTTTTCTTTCTTTGTAACTTCGCTCTCGTTTTCGGACGGAGGGTTGGTGCTGGTGGCGGCGGATTCCTCTTCGCTGGCCGAGCGTCCGCTGCATCCCTCCTCCTCTCCGGCTCTACCCAGATATCCATCTGCACCGCGGGGTTTCTGGTGTATGCGCTGGTGTCGAACTAGGCTGTGCTTCAGGGTGAACGTGCGCTCGCAGGTCTGACATTTGTAGGGACGTTCACCTGGTCGCGACAGAAGATAAAGGACTTTTAAAATGTATATGAAAACCTTTACATCCACTCGTACTCGCACAATTACTCACCCACACACGGTTATTAATTTAGCTGCCTCGATGTTCAGTTCAGTTCATTTTCTTTAACCACTTATCCTAATTAGGGTCGGGGAGCCTAGGCACATGGTAACACCCTGGATGGTGTGCCAGTCCATCGCAGGTACCTACAGGATGATTCAGTATCTCCAATTAACCTAGTAACATGTCTTTGGACTGTAGGAGGAAACCGGAGTACCCGGAGGAAACCCACGTGGACACAGGAAGAACATGCAAACTCCACACAGAAAGGACCGAGATTTCCCAACCCGGGGATCAAACCCAGGACCTTCTCGCTGTGAGGCGACAGAGCGACCCAGTAAGCCACCGTGCCGCCCAGCCTCAATATGTATATATTATAATAGTTGTTGTTATTATTCCAGATAAGTTCCAGATAATCCCAGGGTTGGATTCCAGGTTCAAGTTTAGTTAAGCTAAATGCTGATAAATGGAGAATTCTTGAACTCAAAATTCTAAATCAAATATGTGTAATAAATAAAATAGTACTGTTAAATGTAAACGCTACGTCCGTCCTTACCGGTGTGAGAGCGCATGTGTCTGGTGAGATCCTGTAGACTCCAGAATCTTTTGTCACACACACCACAGAGCTTCTTCCTCCGGTCACTTTTCCCTCTGGATATTTCAGGCTCCCCATCACCACTCTTTGGTTCAATGACGCCTTCCTCTTCATCGCTCCGCTCATCCTTCTCCTCCTTCTCCTCCTCAGAGCCGCTGTCCGCTACACTGCCGGCTCCTTCGCTTTCCGCTGCCTTCTGTTCCAGCTTCTCGATTTCATCATCTATTTCCTCGGTTCTTAGCTCACGGTCTTCTACACTGGAGTCCGCGGTAGGTGTATCTGCTGCACTTTCCTGCTGGTGAACTTTCTCGTGTCGTGTCAGGGTGGCAGCATAGCGGAAGCTCTTGTTGCAGCTCTTGCAGGTCAGCTTGGAGTCCTCCTGTTGAGTGGTTCTCTCATGTGAGCTGCTGTCCGCAGACGAAGAGGATTTCGGATGTTCAAAGTCGGAGAACTTGGCTGCTTTTAGCTGGTCACTCTCAGACAGCTTGAAGTCGGTCAGTTTGGTTGCAAAGTTCAGATCCAAGCTTTTATTGCTCTGGGTATCATCATCGTCGTCATCGTCGTCATCGTATTCGTACTCTGAGCTTTTCATCCCCGAGGACTCATTGAGGTCATGGTCCTGCAGCTCCTCCTGGTGTGGAACAAGCTTCACTGCAGCTGCCTCTGTTGGCTTGGCTGGGGAGGGTTTCTCTGCATCGGAGACCGGCTGCCTTTCAGAATCGGAATTAGTTAGCTCCATGGGCTCGTAGTTAGGAAGTTCAGTCTCAGACATGCTCTCTGAAATACACAACAAACATCTATTAAAAGCTGCCAGTGCCATCTACAGTAAATATTTACTCTCATTAAAATGCCATCCAATCAGATTCATTTTAAATCATATTGCTAACTCCTTGTATCTTTCACACTTTGTTGTTTGGTTACATTCATGACAGGAAATGGTTAGTCATTACACAAGTTCAATCAACTTCCAAGTATCAGTCATGGGCAATTCTGTATCTCCAATTCACATCACTTGCATGTTTTTGGATTGCTGGAGAAAACCAAAGAACCCAGGGTAAAGCTACGGAGACTGCCCCACCTGGGGATCGAACCCAGGACCTTCTTTCTGTGAGGTGACCGTGCTACCTCATCTAGTGGGCGTAACTGGCAGGGGCTGCAGCAGACACTAATTGGTCACCATGTCCGCTAGGAGGGCGGGGCGACCGGACTACATGTGGGTGGGGTTCTTCATTTGTTGTGCAGGGACCCTGAAAGGATGCCTGTGCAAAGTTACATAACCAACAAAACGAAGCCTGAGCACGTGTTAGAGGAGGAGTGAGAAACCAGGTGTTCCTCAGAAAAAGGATGTGAACGAAGGAAAAATGGGGAGAAAATGTAGGGAAAAAATGTAATATGCTCTTACCTGCACTCTCTGGCGAGCCCTCTTCTGAGTCCTTTTTGGGTAAGGCACCATTGTGACGAAGGATTCTACTGGTTACACCATGCTTACGCAAAAGATGTCTCTCACAGTTGGACTTGGTTGAGAACAGGGCTTCACATTTGGGACAGGGATACGGCTTCTGACCTAAACCGTGCATTTGAATAACAAACAAAAACTAAGTACACTCACCTTAAACTTATTTAATACTTATTTAATGGGAATCTGTGATAGTACCTGTGTGTGTCAGCATATGGCGCTGGAGTGAGCTGGCCCACGGAAAGACTCTGGGACAGAACGGGCAGATCATCTTTTGTACCGAGTTTGAGTACGCATTCTTTTTCCCCTTGGAGTGCTGGGGTTGTGAGTTCTGTTTGGCTGTTTTTTCATCTTTTGCCTCTTTATTGTCACTCTCGCATGATTGTTCGCCTTCTTTGCTCGCTTGCTCGATCGTGCTGGTTTGCAGATAGGTGCTAAACTTGTTGGCGCCGATGGTAGCGAGCATCTTTTCTACACTGGCGAATTCCCCGCTGGACTCGAGATCAATACTGGTGTCTGTTGAATTCAGTGCAAGCTTCACCCTAGCCGAATTGGCGGCTGACTGCTTGTTGCTTTTCCTTTTGGATCCCTCTTTGGGAAAGTCCTTGGCTGGAAGGTCTAGGGCCTCTTGCTTAGGTGCTGCATCAGAATCAGATGGACAGCTGTTGGTGTTCTCTCGTTTCAGGAAGTCGGGGGCACCGGCAACGGAGGAGATAATCTGGGCAATCGAAGCCAATGGTGGCAACTCCTTCACACCAGCAGAAGTAGGTTTGGGTAGAAGGGGCTTTAGGCGCAAGACCCGACTTGTTGCGTTGGCAGCATTAAGAGTGGTTAAGGCTATGGGGAGTGTGTAGCAACCAAACTGTTGAGACTTCTCATCAATAGGCCTGTCATTGTTCAATGTGTGATCCATTATTTTAAAGGATGGTTGCTCCTTCTTTACTTCCTGTGGCAACATGGCTTGTATATCAGTCTTAATCTTTTTTTCTGGATTCTTGGGAATTGAGAGATCCATAGGCTCCATAGAGCAGTCATAAGCGACATCTTCCATCTTGATCCCAGTAGAACCAGAGACGGTTCCAGAGTTAGAACTTCTCCGTTTTTTGTTTGAGAAGTCTAATGGTTGGTCTTGATCTACTCCGTAAAAGCTCAGGTCCTCCACTTTAATTGCATGCACTGCGGCACTCTGTGAAATGCCGGTGAGTGAAGAGTGGTTAGGGCTAGTCTGAGAGGGAGCCGGAATGAGGGTGGCTATTTGCTCTTCGATTTCCTGCTCTTTTACTTCTGGGTGCTGTTTTAATAGGTGGTGGATGCAATTTCGTTTCGCCAGGAAGGCGGCTCCGCAGCGTTTGCACTCGAACGGCTTCTGCTGGTAGCCGTTGTGGATACGCATGTGGTTCTGTAGGGCCCGGGAGGTCTTCAGGTCCTCGCTGCATAAACGGCAGGTTGTCTCACCCGAGCCGAGCTGTTCTAAAGCGTTGGGCGTGGAAGTGGACGAGGTGACATACTTGATATTTTTCTCAATGTCTTTACGATTGTTCTTCATGTGCTTCTTCCGAAGGTGGCGCTCACAGTTGGCTTTAACGGTGAAGGGATAATGGCAGACTCTGCAGACGTAAGGCCTCTCACCACTGTGGGTGCGGAGATGACGGATCAGTGTGGCTTTGTCTGGGGCGACATAGTCACAGATATTGCACTGATGGGGCAAGATGCCGAGATGATAACGCATGTGTGCCTGAAGTACCCCGGAATATGCGAAGACTTGGTCACAGAAACGACAGGGATAAGAGCCTTTGCGACCTGCTCCCTTTTTCGTAGGTGACTCTTTTATGTCGTCTTGAGCCTGCTTGGTTTGTTTCTCGTCCGTCTCCATAGGTGTGTGGGCATCACCCATGCACTCCGCCTCCATTTGCATTTTTTCAATAGATGCCTGGTTGCACGACGACGATGACGAAGTTGAGGATGGGGACAGTTTCTTGGCAGCATTCAGGGAATGACCAGCAGGGGGTGGTAGGCTGGGGCTTATGCAACCTAGTGATGCCTGCTGGGTACTTAAAAGAGGAGGAGGGGTTGACGTTGTCATGTTGGTCCTGGGAGCCACCAGGGGTTTTGGTTTGAGTGGGGGCATCTGCTTGAAGCCCATCTGCATTGCGCTGCACGGCGCCTTGGACAAGGGTGGAAGGCCGATCTGACTCGGGGCAGCAGAAGCCACTTTGAGGATCTGCTTTATGTCCGCCAGTTCCATCCCTGTCTCACCACTGACTGGCTTTACAACCATGCCTCCATCAGGCTGGACAAGGAAACCTGCCTGAAAGGGCTGCAAAGACAGAAGTTTAAGGGCCTCATGCTGGGGGAGGCCACGGAGAGAAGACGGATCCACCAAAGACAGACCAAACCCGCCAATAATGTCCTTGGGGAATGATGAAGAATCCACATGGATGGCTCGGATACTATTAAGCGCTGCCTGCAGGGTCTCATTCTCAGATGGCCCAGGCTTGATCTTAGAGATATGCTGCAAACCCAGAGAACTCATAAAGCTGCTTTTGTCAGAGACTGAGGAAGAAACGGGCTCCTCTTCGCTAGACGACTTGGAAGAAACGGGCTCCTGAGCGGCTTCGGAAGTTTCATGTGTGGACTTGTGCAGGTCTAAGGCCAAACGCAAAGGGAATGCTTTGTCACAGGTCTCACAAACAAATCGATGAAGGTTGCTGGTGCACCGCCGTAAATTGGTTTCACACCAAAGCTGGTTAATTAAAAAAACAATAAAAAAGTTAATTTTATATCAAACAAAATATCGTCAGAACTAAATAAAGAATGTTTTTTATATATAATTACCTGGGCAATGTGAGGGAATTTGTGGCAAGAAAAGTCAATGAAGGCCAGATCATTAAATCCCAGAGCTATGGAGGGGTTGTCCTGAATGAACGGCCGTCCGTTAGGGTCAGTGGGCAGCTGCTTATGGATAGCCACATTGTGACGGACCAATCCTCTGTGAGTCCGAAATGAGATACAGCAGAGCTCACACCTGTAAAAAAAAAACCCTGATATTTTAATATACAAGGCCTGACTAGGTCAAATTCTGTGCCAGAGAATGTTACATGGTTCACAGGGCCCCAGGACACTATACTCTGCTAAAATTATAATCCAGCTTTCCAAACATCTCTGCCAGTGTGGGGTAAAATGCAGCTGGGGGATTCTTTCTGAGCAAGTACACTTGATAGTAGGGGGTAGAACTAGAACTAAGACAGTCTGAGAAGACAAAACAATCTTAATAAAGTGTGGAAAAGATGGTAACGATAATACGTTTAGATTTAAATTTAGGATGTTTAGTTTTTATACAAAGTCATGTCAAGAAAAAGTAGGAACTGCATAAAATGGATCAATAACCTCTCGCAGTTCAACCAATTAAAATTATGTTACGCTAGCCGAATAATGGACACCCAGTGACATTTCTGGTCCTTAACAGGAGTTTTCACTCTCTGTTTGTCAGGCATTGAGAGGACCAGCTGGCTTGTGTCTGGAATTGCACACAGCTCTTATCATCCATTCTGTCCCTCACCAGCACACTGAGGTGTCTGTCGTGACTAAGCTGCTTTATCTCAAAGCACATGCACACAGAAACCACACAAACAAAAAATGTGAACACCCCAACTACATCAGTGGTTAAGATTTTCCAATGTTTGCTGTCATGGATGCAATTGATGTGAAAGCTCTGATGATATTTGGGTAAATCAGCAACGGAAATTGGATATTTACCCGTTTCCTTTTCCTTCTTGCATCATTGAGCATTTGACTTATTGTTAAGCCCTAAAGATTTTCTCAAATTACCGATGAGCCAGTTTACTTTTCTTTGTAAGTTCGAGTTCATGTGTTATTTATATAAATATAACATAAATCCCATCTGAACTACAAAGTGCTAAATGAAAAACCAAACCCCATAAAAAACCAATAAAACAAAAACACAAACTCATTTTTCTACATACTCAACACTGAAAACCTTCGCTTTATATGTTTTTAAAAATGTGCTAGTGTGAGACCAAGGCTGACTGGGAAAACCTTGCTGGGATTGACTTCACTGTAACAGAAGCATCAGATGCTCGCTCATTATTTAGACAAAATATCATCAAAAGCTTAAGGCATCAAATAATTCAGTGTTTTACTAAGGAGCAGACATAACTCTGTCAATGTAGAGAGCTCACTAGGTTTTAGATCCTACCTCCACTAGGTTTTAGATCCTGGACAGATAAACGCTTTTCTCTTGTGAACCTTGCACATAACACAGAATTTGCATTTTGCCTTATTGGATCTTAAGAAGGTTCTAAGTAGAGCTTCATAATGTTAAAAGAAGAAATGGGACCAAGATATTTGAGCAACCAATTTACTGACAGATGGATTTACACTCAAACCTGTTTTTTCATCTGACCAAAAGTTTAAGACTACTACAATCTGTGCAAAAACAAATGTCATTTTATGTCAGGTATTGGCACGGTCAAACCTGATGGGAGAGCAAAAAAGCTCACCGACTTTGAATGTTGTATGATTGCTGAGCTGCATAAGCATGGCCTCTCACAACGTGCCATCACTGCTGAGGTTGTTGGAAGCAGTGAGACAGTCATATTGCATTTATTATAAGATCCTGAACAAAAAAAAGTCAAGTGGTAGACCCCAAAAAAATGTCACCAGCACCGAGTCGCAGAGCACCTGACATAGAATTTATTCCAGGAGAATGACTCTTTTGGACCATCCTGCATGTTCCCCTGATCTAAATCCCATTCAGAACCTTTGAGGATGGATAGCAAGGGAAGTTTATAAAAATGGATAACAGTTCTAGACAGTGGAGGACCTTTGTAAAGCCATCTTAAACCCCTGGAGCAACATTCCCAGTAGCCTCCTGGAAAGACTTTTTAAGATCTGTACCTTCTTAAGATCCATTAGTGCAAAATGCCAATTGGTTTTGAGATTATGATCAGGAGTTCACATAGTTTACATCATCCTAACTAGCCTTCTCAGTCTTTAGGATTTAACAGGATGGTGAAAAAAATGCTCTACTACAACAGCACAGTGTAACCAAATACAAGCAAGAACCATCCAAGCCGCACTAGTTCACTTCAGAACAACGCTTTGCGCAGCTATCTATTAACTACAGTTAGAGAAGTTGATGATTGCTTTAGTGGTTTAAGGGCTGGAGTCTGCAGACTCTGATGTCTCCAAGGATACGCACCCCCCCAACCCCCACACAAGAGGTCCAGCAGTGCGCGTCCGAAAGCTTACTTCTGTGACTCATTAAATCTCCTCACAACACACACACACACAAAGTTGCACAACTTCCAAGCTCCATGGTACATCCCCTCCTCCTTCCTCTTTCCTCTCGGACTTCCTCCCTCTCTTCTCCATGCCACTCCTTAGTCTGGCGCCTAACGGCCAAATGGGGGGGCTTGGAGGAATCCATTAAACATCTACTTTTCTAAGAGAATACGTAGGATGCACCATTAAATTTACCCAGGCATGACCGTGTCCCTCAAAACAAACTTCATAAGCTCACGCAGTGGAGCCATATAGTTGAAATCTTCATTGCAAATGTTGTCTTGTTTTTAGTTAGAACTAACTTAAAGAACAGATTTGTTGTGGGAAAGCACCTATAGCATTCAGGAGGTGAAACAAAAAAAAATACCCAATTGGTATGCAGGAGGACATGGCCGAGATGTGTTAAATTATGACCATTTCAGCACAAAGAATGCCTCTATTATCCCCCAGCAACCACTGTGCACTGCCTAAAGTCCTTACATGTAGCAACACAACTTTACTGCACAGACAAAAAAAAACAGACCTCGTCTGAGAATAATGGGCCTCTGCTGCTTCTGAAAATCGTAGATATTTTGTTTGTTTGTAGAGACCTTTGAATTTAATATTCTCCAGTTTCTAAGTTATATCTTATCTGGTTGCTGATCCAGGTTCTTCCTATGTGGAGTTTGCATGCTGTGTGGGTTTCCTCCCATAGTCCAAAGACATGAAAGAGAGGTGAACTGGCGATCCCGAATTGTACATGACTGTGTTTGATATGAACTGACTGTATAATGAGTATCCCTGTCACGACTGTAACTAAAGTGTAAAACATGACATTAAAACCCTAATGTAATAAAATAAATAAATCTGGTTGCTGATTGAATATGTATTGGGAATCTAAAAATAATGTTATGGTACTGTGATCAGGTCTATACTTGGTGCAAATAGGATAAAATGTATTATTAAATACAGACTACAAGGCCAAAAGTATTTAAAAACCCTCTAATTATTAAGTTAAGGTGATTAAACTACACCCATTGCTATATGATTTTTTTTCCTCTTTAGACCTACTAAATATCATTGGGATGAACCATGACACTCTAACATTAGTGCGTGATCATACTTATGGCATTTGATTGCCCATTGGACACGATCCGAATCGTATGAAAAGCCTTCCCTAAGATGTAAGTGCCGAAGTGTACATGCTGTTCGAACCTAAGTGCAGAGTCAGGGTGGGTTTCCATGTGGGTGTCCAGTTCATATTTGCTGCTCAAGGTCTTGAAGCAGATGGGGCATGGCAGCGCCTCGTCCGGTCCCTTGCTTTGGATCGGCTCATCCACTCCAGTATCCTCCGCTACCTGCAACGGTTGCAGAAGTTGAAGTCATCTCTAACGCCGTGGTACAAACGGAGCGGCGTCAAACGCACAGCAACTGAATGAATAAAACTAATGAAACTGGCAAAATTAAAAGTCTAACCTTTTTGCTGGCAGGCTCCTCAGTTCGCTCTCCATCATCATTCTGACTGGGTTTCCTTTTGGAAAGAGCAGTAGACGTGCGCCTCCGTTTAATGGGTGATGGAGGGCTGGTTGGGATGGACATGACGGGATCTTTGTCGTGGATCTTCATGTGTCTGCATGGAAATGAAATGAATTCAGTTTGTGTTAAAAGCAATGACAAGCAAACAGTTCAGCATAGTAAATAAAGCACATCAAGTATTGTGAGATTTAAGACTTGATGACCTTTTAGAGTAAATCCAAATAACCATATTTTTAAAAAGATCAGTGGTAAAAAAAAGTTAATGTTCTACTTTTTATATAACAGATCTTTCCAATGCAAATCGTGCATTTTTTTGCAGCTTATTCAGTAGCCCACTTTTTCATCGATTGCAGAAGTGGACCAGTATAGAACTGAGTCATCATGTCTGCTGATCTTTGGGTTTCTTGACTTGTCCTATGATGTTTATCAAAAAATTTTGAATATTTTTCAATCTCAGATTTTTGACATTGGACTTGTGGGTCCAGTGTCCACTAAATTACTGAGCACAACTGAGTAAGACCACAGACAGGACACCAATCCATCGTTTACCACAACCACCCATTCCTGCATCCAATCCAGCAAGATAAGGCAGTTGATGGATGAAATTCAAATAGCAATAGTAACCGAACTCACTGTATATGTAATACTTCTTGCCCTATCTAAGCCTGCTGCACATGCTTAGCAATCAGTGGTTGGCAGCATACTACAAGTACAGGTAAAACCAGTTAGACTGTGAGGTCAAAACTACCGATCGTATGACATGATACATATTTTGCCACAGCCACACGATACCACGAGATCCCGACTGTGATTACTAACGTATTACTTCATTTAGCTGAGTAAAATAGACCCTGAATGCTGTTCCCAATTTGGCGAATTGCAGAATGGTTCCTGAGCACTGACAAGGAATCTTTCTGCATCCCATCAGCATGCTTCCTGATGGAAATGGGTCCGTTGAGGAAAAGCACTAATTGTTTGAAACCCCCTGCAATTATCCAGTGCCTGTGTATGCCCTTACATGGTCACATACACAAAGGCAAGGGTCCATAAAAAGAGTAAAGACAAGTCCTAAAATTTAGGACTATGAAACTAACTAAGAATAAGCAAACGTACGGCTCCGGAATATGTGCCAATGAAAAGTGACGCGAGCTGACTTGGGCAAAGGATGAAATGTGTTTGAACTGTTTTTCCATGGCACACAAAGCTGCTCTGTGGCTGTAGGTTTGCACACAAGGTAGATTTGCATGCATGTGTGTCAGCATGAGAAAAAAGGTCAGACATCTCTGCTCCTGCCGGATTCAGCTTTCAGCCATTAGTTTATTAATAGCAGGCGGTTTACTGGTCACCCAAGTGAGGACTAGACTTGTTCTCAGCGGTGGACTCTGACCTACAGTTTGACCAATCACAGATGAGCTGCACTGCCAAGTCAGCGAGTCCTGATTGGATGAAGAACATCTCAGGATTTTTTCATGTATGCGATAATGGCTATAAGCTTAACCTACAATGTGGGTGGTACAATGTTCACCTAGTTGTTGTAAAAATCAAATCCTTTACATTAGTAGAGATAATACTTTAACTGAACGGCATTAAAGGGTTGCCGGTTTGATTCCAAGAGCCAACAGGTCACGACTAAAGCGAGCCTGAGCAAGGCACCCAACCTCTAACTGCTCCCCAGGCATCGTGGATAGGGCTGCCCACCGCTCCGGCATGTGTGCTCACTGCCCCCTAGTGTTCACTAATGTCTATATGTGAGTTTCAAGGTACAGATTGGGTTAAAATGCCGCGGACCATTTCACTGCACAGTGGTGATGAGAGTATTCTTAAAATAAATAAATCAATCAAAATAGCCATGAAAAGCTCTTGGTCATTACTGCCTCATGTTTCCTGATAATACCAAACCCAGTGACCCTGACAAGGATAAATTGGTTAATGAAAGTGAATTAAAAACAGTTAAAGTCATTTTTAATGTGTCTTTTCTAAGACACTGTGTTTGTGCATTGGATTTAATGAATTAATTAATTATATTATGCAATACCTTAATAAATGATTTATATAATGATTGCTAAATGTTAGAGTACAAGAACACAATAAGGACAAAAGTTGTTTTTATAAGCTTAAAGCTTTGCTTTGGTTGTTTTTTCTTCATTTCATTCTTTTCTATTATTTATCGATTATTATTTAAAATAGATTGAGGAGCAAATGCTAACAAAATGGTTTCAATGACTTACATCACTCAGAGTTTCAGTACTAACAAATGCTAATATTTACAGCTCAGCTTCTGGATCATGTGCTTTAGTACAAAGTTAAAATCAATCGGTGAGCTGTGTGGGATCATAAAACTTGTTGATGCATCAACAGGTCCATTCCTGACATTCCTACACATAAGTGCAGTGACGGCAGGGGGCGCTGTATGCTCTAAAAGCTCCTAATGCAATGTCAGCTCAAGGGCAGTACCCTTAACCCTGTGGCCGTTTGCAGACTAACCCACGCCGGCAGCTTTTAAGCAAATAAAGTCGACCAATCAGTCTCGGCCGAGCTGTGTGTGATCTCTCTCTCTCTCTCCATGACAACAACGGCTCCCTCCTCCCTGCCCCCATTTCCATGTGATGCTTTGGTACAAAATGGTTGCCTCCTTGCCAAACTTCCTTGTGCATCAGAGTTTGTAGTGGCCTGAAATTTTTGTACAGTCTTTCAAGCATTTTCTATCCATATGATGTAATAATAGACAACCAGGTAAAATAATGCTTATTATAAGTGAATGAGTGTGTAACACGATCCCAGCCAGTAGGAAAAGTTAGTGAAGCTACATTCTTGTGGATTAAACCAACCACAAAAACACCCTGAGCTACAGGGGTAAAGCGAGAGAAGATCTAGAGGTAATCAGACTCGTTTCTCAACTCCTTACTCACGTCAAACCAAAACAACCTTCTTTCTCTTTTGACCGAAAAAGAATCAGGTTAGTACTCGTTTACATTTTTTGTGTATTTCAACGTTCTTTATTCAGGTGAGAACTGCCTAGGGAAGTCTCCTCACCCGTCCACCCCCCACTCGTCTGCGTATCACACCATCAGCCCTGCAACTGGGGAGGATGTTCATGCTTGCCCCTCCACCACAACAGCCTGGTGCTAGAAGATACCGTAAGTTCAGGGAAGGGGGGAAGGAGGGCTTCAAAGTCGTCCTCCGTTTACAACGAGCTTCCCTTCTTTCTCAACACGTCTATCCTGTGCATGGTCAGAAGCACCTCAGCACGCGTACACACACACCAACGCCCATTCATTATCTTACTGCCACACTTGTCGTGTGTGTGGAGCCCATCAGCAAAATCAGGGTGAGGTTCAGCAAAAGCAACCTAAAAACTAACAATTAGTAATTAAATAGTTTATGTAAGTTGACATGTCTTTGCTAATAAAAGATTTGTCCCATGTTGGAAGTGAAATGAACATGATGATTGAAACGTAACGTACACTGATCATGCATAACATTACGACCACCTTCCTATGAAGCCCCATACGCAAAAACTAAGAAGCTTGTATGTTGGATCGGATCACATGGTCCAGCCTTCTCTCTCCGTCTGCATCGGGCCGCCAGTTCAGCACTGTTCCATGCTTGGACCACTTTTGATAGATACTGACCACTGCAGACCAAGAACACCACACAAGAGCTGCAGTTTTAACGATGCTCGGACCCGGTCGTCTATCCATCACAATTTGGCCCCTGTCAAACTCTTACATTTTTTCTGCTTCTGACATCAACTTGGAGGATAAAATATTTACTCGCTGCCTAATAAATCCCACCCACTAACAGGTGCCGTAATGAAGAGATAATCTGCGTTAGTCGCTTCATCTGTCCGTGGTCTTAACGCTTTGCCTAATGGATCGAGCTTTGGGCAAACAAAAAGATTGTGGGTTTGAATATCTGTTCTGCCATACAGTCAATGCTTGGCTCTTGGGAAGGCCCCTGACCTTCACAACTCCAGGGTGGCACAATGGCTGACACTGTGTATATCCACATATGGCAAAAATAGACTATCCATCAGCCCTAGGTTATTATTGTGGTTGTAGTTATTTTATATAACTACAAGTAGTAATCTCATCATTATTATTTCCCTCATTATTACTATTATTATTATTACTTCATTATTACAATCCAGAAGAGAGGGTGTATTGTCAGTGAGTTGAAAATAGGTTTACCAGAAAAATCTGTCCTGCCCTTTCAGAATAATGAGTAATAACTTATTTACAGCTTTATTGAGGACACGGGGACGAGTAACAATTTGCAAACACAGGAACAAAAAAAAATCCTGATGCTCGCAAGATCCCAAAATCTGCTCTCATCAAGAACCAGGAAACAGACAGGGAAAACATTGTGAGATTTCACACACACACGCCACCTTTTTTGACTCCTCCCTACCAGCGGATGCTCCAGAACCCTGCCGACTAATACTGTATAGCAGACACAGGAGCAGTTTCTTACACCATGCCAGTCATAAATAGCCGACCAGAAATATCATCTGCTGGACCACAGCTGCTTTTGTCCAGATCCTTTTAATTACGCCACGCTCCCCATCCGTGTCAGTAGATAAGTGCTGTCAAAATTACTAAGTGACATCTTTACATTGTTAAAATTAATTAACGCAATTAAAGCTGTGGTGGATAAACTATGACTGTGTGTGTGCTGTGAACGCATAACCCAGACGCCGGACATCAAGTTCTACTTTAAAAAACGTTGCCCGATAAATATATTTTATTCTTATTCTCGCTTCTCTTCCTGTTTGTGTCTCCTTTTCTGGATGTGTGCGCAGGGTTGCCAGATTGCAGTCAATTCACCAGCATGAATTAAAAATCTATTGTATCCATCGCAGCACCCACGGGAGAATCTGTGTTTAAAACAACACTACATGAATGTAAGTAATATTCCACTGTGTTATTTTGCATTTAAATATCTATTATTACAAAATGGAGTATAAATAATCAACTAAAAGGCTGAGCGTTTGAATCCCAGCTCATCCATGCAGACACCTTGAGGAAAGCCCTTAACCTTCACCTGTAATATGTATCTATGATGAATAAAGGCAATCTATTTAATATATAGTATATAGTTAACTTAACATCATAGTGTTTGTCTGATTGACTCTGTTGCACAGGCAGGCTTGAGATTGGAGGCTACTCGGGATTTAACATTTTATTATTTTCCACATAGCACAACACTTTGTTTCACTGACATTAGCGAGCAAAGAAGCTAAGCACTGCTACCACACTAAAACACAATTATTTT
>JAYDZG010000029.1:17631486-17643468 GCA_034509265.1 Microcambeva bendego | reverse complement strand
TCTGAATAAGAAAGGAAAGCATTGGATCCAGACCTTTTTAAGGCAGCCCGAACAATAAAGACTGGACGTTTAAATTAAAGTTGGGGTTTTTTGAAACGCGGTGTGGCAGTGTGGGAGCGAGAAATGCACGGATGAAGAGAGAAGAGTAGAGGGAAGGAAGGACGCTGAGAGAGACAGGCCGGCGATTATCAGATTAGTGGCGGGTAAGACCGCCTAATTGAGACATACAGAGGTAGTTATAACGACTGGGTGGAGGAGACGATTTGGGCTGCAAAAGTCTTGAACCATGCCAGTATGCATGTGTTAATGTGTGTGGAACACACCCCGTCTCCGTAGGATCTCCAGCCGAGCCAGCCTTAGCGGCTGAATACCGGCAGTGTGTGAGCGAGGGTGCGAGACACAGGATGCAGGATAATAACTCGGGTCATGCCGAGCGCTCTTTTGAGATGCTCTGGTCGTAAATGCGGACGTGATAAAAAAAACGCAGGAAAAAGGATCAAGGAGTGTGACGCACTTCAGGAGCTCTGTCGCATCCACATAACAAACCCATTAGGGATGAAACATGGCGGCGTCATTTACACTGTAGGTTTGTGGTTGTTGTCTCTGTCTTTTTATTTAATAATCGGCCCCAGACGACTCAAATATAGGCTACTTTATTCATTATTTATTGGGATTTTTGGTCCCATTCATGACAGATACACGGTTAGTCATGACTCAGTGTTTTCACAAGTTTATACCAAACAAATTCTCTTTAATTAAACTGCTGCATGTTTTTGGACTGCAGGAGGAAACCGGAGCAGCCGACCGCCCCCACCTGGGCATCGAACACAGGACCTTCTTGCTGTGAAGCCACCGTGCCGGCCCCTTCATTCAAAATACCAGTAGTACACTTTTAGTACACTGTACCAACTAAAAAAAATTAATAAAATCAAAGCAACTTCCTGAAAGTCTACCATGAAGCTGTAAACCATCTGTCCATCAGCTACTGCAAAAAAAATACATGATGAACAAAAACAATGGATACACACATACATTAACAAGACAAAGGGGGTATCTCTTTTGGCTGGTCCTGTATATTAGGGGTCTTCACAGAGGAAGATTCTGGTCATCTACAGTTTTGAGTAGCCTTTACGACTCAACATTCTTATTTTTTTTAACAATTGGGAAGCACAATGGAACATTTGTTAATGCTGTTTGTTATGGCTATGTCTGAGTGGGAACCAGAGTCCAATCATGTCTGCGTATAAGCCCAGCCCTCCTATTATACTACTGAAATTCAAAGCCAGGTCTCAGCAGTGTTGGACTAGCATAATAATAATAAACTTCTGTGCCATCGAAGGCTTACTGTACATTCATGACATTTTAAAGAAAAAGCAATGATTTGAAATAAGCACCAGAACTAAAGTAGCAAGGATTTAATTTTAAATTTAGAATACTCTTTTCATCACTGTGCAGTGGAGTATGTCCGCATTTTAACCCAATCCGTGCAGTAAAACACACTAGTGAACACTATGGGGGAGTGAGCACACGTGCCTGGAGTGGTGGGCAGCCAGTTAGAGGTCGAGTGCCTTGCTCAAGAGCACTTCAGCCGTGACCAGTAGGCTCTGAGCACAAGCCCGGTTCGCTAACCACTAAGCCATGGCTGCCCGAACTGGGTAAAAACAAGAAGGAAATAAACAGGAGGATACTGCACTTTAGTATTTGAGTCCAGATTAAGCACAGAGTTCCACTTTATTTGATCGTTCAAAGATGGTGGATCAGTAACGACAGGCTCAACCAAAAACGTTTGTTTTAAAAATGTTTAATTATTGTAGGAAATAATTTAACAAAGGCCCATCACAAACTATACAGTGATGGAAATATTAGTGACTAGGTGTGTGTGTGTGTGTGTGTGTGTGAAGAATGCCGGAGCAGGATGACAGGCACAGACAAGTGCAGGCCTTGACAGCAGTTGGCTCAGTGAGCACCGTTCCTGCTCGCGCTTTACCGAATCTTCCTGCAACCCCAGCCTCAGCAGTAAGCCTAATCCACCCAGAAAGCTCCATCTCACTGAAAACGGCAGGTGTGGGGGTAGAAAGTAAAGACTGTGTTGATGACAAATGAGTCCACACTGGCACTACAGCGTTGAGGTTGATACGAAAATCTGGATGAACTAGAAAGTCCAGTTTCGTGCGCTACGGTGCATCGGTAGCGTCAACATCTCCCTCCTCCCTCGTTCACTCGCGCACCCCTGCTCTGACTCACTCGCAGGCATGTTCACTTTTTTTTCAGTTTCACAGCCAGTACAATGAGGAGCCGAGGGATGAGAGCACATCCTTATCAAGCTACACCATACACTGCCACATTCAGACACACACACAAACATACCGACACACTTCTGCGACCGTGTACTCAAAGTTTCCTAAATACTACCCGTCAGTCCTCACCCGTTGTTCTTGAGGTTCGACTCTGTAATGAATCGGGGTTGTTTAGATCCAAGCATCAATGAAAATTGTTTTCACAAACCAAACAAAACACGAAGGGGTTATTGTAGATATCAGATATCCACAAAAAGAAAGACTTGATAGCCTCAAATCCATCAATCACATGTCAATTATGTTAGATTCTGTAAATGAAAAGCATAATCTGTTCTTTTCTTCTTTCAGATGCTCCCTTAGGTGTCGTCAATAGTCTACAATTAATGTTTAAATTCTCTCCAGAGGCATTAAGATGGAGATTAGGGCTCTGTGTAGGTCACTGGCGTTCATCATCACCAAACCAGCCAAGGTTCGTTTTTAAATATGCTGCTTTTGTACGATGGAACTTCTAACTATTGCCACAGAATAAAAACTATATAACTTGATAAAAAAAAGCTTGTGCACATCTATTAGCAACATTTATTAAGCACCAATAAAGAAAAGTATGTAGTTTTTCTTATATATAATCGTGTTTCATATCGCCTAAGCTAACCAAAACTTCCCTTTTATGAATGTATAATTCCGGCAAGTTGAGCAGGATCTAACTGAATTTGTCTTGTTGCCAGAGTGTGGAAACTCGCAGCTGAAAAAACCGAGTCTCTACATGCTTGAGGAGAAGCTGCTCACTGCCAATTTTTCATCTTGTTCATTTTAGATACCAAGAGGCCCGACAGCTTTCGGTTAAACTTCCATCATATATTTGCCTTTAGCAAAGATGTTAATGACAGAGCACAGCAGAAATAGTGCAGCTATGATCAGTCTTTAGAATGGGTGTCTGAATTGTTAAGGTGTTTGTGATCCTCTCTGGGGTTTTGAGTATTGACATACAATGGCCGTACAAATTGGGGAAACTGCTTAAAGTACTTATACTGTATGTTTAAATAGTATATAATACTATGTTTAATTATAAAACAACACTAACAATAATAATAGCTCAGTGCATTGTTCAAAACATAAGCTTGGTACGTGATTTAAACTTATGGTGCGACATGATAGCAATGCCAGGCAACGTGTCAAAATTAGAATGAATCCGCAATCAAGTACCTGACATGATGCTGCATGTTTAAGACAAAATTATTATCAATATATTCTAAGTTCTTTTAAAAACAGACACTATACAGCATGACGCAGTGCTAAAGAAGCTTCACTGTATATTAACATTTTAAAGTTTATACACTTGAACTATATGAGATGTGTCCTCGGTGGCACAGCAGTTAAATCCTTTAGCCCTCTACATCTGTGATCCGGGGGTTCAAATCTCAGCTGCTATCGATCAGTCAAGTGTCCACAAAGGCATGATCGGCTATGTGTGGTAATGTCTGAACCAAAATAAAAAAATAAGGGTTGCATCGGGAAAGGCTTGCGACGGAAAATAACGATCCACTGTGGCAACCCTTAATAGATAAGAGGACTCAAAAGCAGAAGCTTTCATATATAATCTAGTAACAATGATTTCTATTTTATAAAGATTAGATTTACATTTCTCGTCCTTATTTTTATTTTCACATGATGTATCATGATATAAAAGTGCACCTCTATGTACTGGCACAGCAGCTCTTGGCTCTTCACTGGCTGGAAACTTGACGGTCCTTGGCAACAGGTGCCAGCGCCAAGCATTTTTTTTTTTTTTTACCCAGCCTGATCTTCTTTATTTGGGCCTAAATAGTGCGTACATTGCCCCTGTGCTTGGCTGGGCTCACGCTGCTTTAGCAATGGAGCGGCTGCCGGTCATATGAGCCTGCTTAGGGAGAGAGGCCGGGCTCAAATTCAGCCTCTGTTCTGTTTCCACGCAAACATACAGCAGCACAGAGGAGCAGTGGTTCCTCGGTGCACATCGGTCCGACAAAGAAGGATTTGGAAAGCAAGCCCACATCCACACACATACAGAGTGTGAGTTACAAAGCGCCAGCACAGATGCAGACTGTGTGCTGACAGATTGGTGCAGCACTGACAGCTGCCTGGAAAAAGCATACACTGTCCACCACACGCTACAGCTGTGGGTTCGTGCCTGTCTTCTTGAGCCCAAGCCTGCTAACAGACAATCTCTATGCTACCGATGGCTTAAAACACTGCAGCTATTTAAACGTGATGCCCAATTCTCTTTATAAAAGCAGGATAAAAAAGTTGCATTGATGTCAGACTACAAGGCCTTTCAGACAATCAGAAAAGATCAGAAAAGAAGTTCACTCGGTCTTCGGAGTGTTCATCACTTGCGGCACAAGGAGTCTTAAAAACTACAACATGGATAAATAATACAAACGAATGGCATAAATCCCATTTTAAAACAGTGCAGTGGTACCTTAAAACTTATCAATTGGTTCTAGGAATGATGTAAAGTATCAATTCCAGTAATGTCTATGGTAGCCCATCCTTAAAAATACAAATATAACAGACTCTCGAAACATCTGCTTAAACGTCGATGGTAAACCCGAATAAATTTTCCAGATGTAGTGTACCGCTAAGCTTTGGATGATCGATAAGGAAATACTTCAGGATGGCGATCACATGGGAATCCCTCCCCCTCGGTCATGCTCTCCTCCCTCGTTTTCGACTTCCCTCAGCAGAGGTTTGCGAGTTAGCAGGGGAACACAGCAGGCCCCAGCACTCTACTCTGACAGTTGTCTATCCACACAACAAATGGCACATTCATTGAGGGGCGGCAGTGATGGCTCCACTCTATAAATCGCTCTTCCACACAGCGGGCTCTGAGCGCAGCCTCTTCAGGCATGGGTGTAGGTACAGATGGACCTTTTAATTTGCTGCATGATGGCGATGGGAGTCTTCCTTTGATTTAGTCCATTCCGATCAAGTTTAGTAGTTTGGTTTTTGAGAATGAGCGCTAGCATATCCTTCGAGAATAATTTAAACATGAACTCAAGCAATGTCGAACAGAAAACTAAACTTACTTTAAGGATTGTCCCAACTAAATGATGTACACAGATACCTGTGACGCCACACACCGACTGACGAGGGCACAGACTGTACAAGGGCATGTCTGAATTTGCTTCATTGTGGTAAAAGGGCGGGAAAGAGGACTATGTACGTATGTTTTTTGAATAATCAAATACAAATATGAGAACGTTTGCTGATTGTGCAAAACAGACCAGGCGAACAAACTAGATTAAATGGTCCAAGATTAGCTCTGGTTTAGTCATACAAATGTTTAACTCACAGCCCTCTCTCACTGTCTCTGCAAACTAAAGGACTAAAGATGCTTAAAGATAATCTCTTTCTGAAGCAAGGTTCAGGTGTGGCTCCTGGTTTCATGAAGTACAATCCAAAGCTGCTCTACATGTGAAAGGAAGCGATGAAGGGAGGAGACTGGATGCTCCAAGGTCTTTTCAGGCCTGTTAAGCAGTCAAGCCTTTACATGCCGATGCAAAGAGGGGCCCAATATGCAATGAACACAAAACCTCCATGCGGCATTGTAAATCTCAAAGACAGATAAAGTCTTTACAAAGCAATCAGCCAAAGCAGAAATGTTTTGTACCCAACACAATTCTTGACATTGGGAGAGTAAAATATATTTGGCTAACAATTACCAAAAATATTCCAATATTGTGGAATTAAGGTGGCGCGAAGTTTAAGGTGGGTTCTAGGATTTAAATCCACAGCTGTACCATGGGCCAGTCAAGGATCTACATAAAGACATGACCGGCTATGTCCAAGGTGAAGCTTAGGCCCTGTGATGGATTGTCGTCCTGTCTACTGTATTGTGCTTAGGGATTCTGGAGAAGCAAACCTACCATAACCCTGACCAGAAAAAAACATTGATAGAATTTTTTCTAGTCAGCATGGAGGGTGTTGGAGCCTATACCAGCTTTTCAGTAGGTGCAAGACACAAAGACACCCTGGACCGAGCGCCAGCAAGTCCAACGCAGGGCAGAAACACACACACCCATTCACCTGGGTGCATTTTAGTGTCTCCAATTAATTTCACCGCATGTTTCTGGAACGTAGAAGGAAACACAGAAAGGACTGGGACTGCTTAATCTGGCGATCAAACCAAGAACCATCTTGCTCTGCATCGACAGTGTTAGCCGGCCTACAATCACAACAATTATTAAAAACTTTACATCATATTTTAAAATAATACTTCTTTTTAAAGAGCTTCTTGAAGTCCTGGACAAAAATATGAAGAACTTTGGAGAATAGGATTCATAATAACTAAGATGATTAACGGACTTAATTAGCAAAATACATGTCAACAGTCTCCTCCTACACCTTGATGGTAATTCAAGAAGTGATGGTGAGACTAGCGGTCTACTATTATTTGAGAAGCCACATTGTCGGTGTCTGGGCGTGTCACCTTGTATGTTTGGGAGACGAGAAAGAGGAGGAAAACCACTTGGGGGGGGGGGCTGACGGAGCCCTCGGAGGATACGCCTCTTACAGCATGCCATAATAGAGCTCTTTGTAAAAGCAAGAAGAATACACCCTTCATCAGGGCTGAAACGAAGGCTATCCCAGTGTCGAAGTCGCACAGTCTTGCATACACATATAGTAAGAACTAATGGCTTTTGGCTAGCAACACCTTACTCCTAAAAAAGATGCACTTGGCTCCTACCAAAGTACTCGGTCAGCAGCTAGATGGCATTGTACTTATGCAACAGCATGATTTACTACTGCAGAAACGTGGTCACATATAGCAGCAATTACAGATGAGGCAATGCACGCGTCTACCTCCAGTCTGTCATTTACTGATTCCCTCCACCCCCATTTGGCTCGAACTAACCGACCTGAAAACCGAACTGAAGATGGAGGCCAAAGTACAAGGCCACAACGTCAGCCAACTGTTGCAATGGAACCTCTCACCCACCTACCAAAAAGGGCCCACCTCCTTAATCCAAGTCATATGATTCTCAGTCAGCCAATGAGAGTCTGGGCAGCCAGCTGTTTGCAATGGCCATGCGCCTGAGTGACAGGCAAACCAGCACTCAGGGTGGGGGTCAGCCATCAAAACTCTCAATTACACTGAAGCAACTTGTCTGCATCACGTCACGTACTCTGCTCTCCCGTCCTCTGGAAGGAATAAAAGTCACATTGTGTTTTTTTTTCCTTCTTGCCACTCTACAGTCGCCGTGGCTGGACTCTCCCTCTCTCACTCTTTCTGTACATAGGTCCCTGCCTGAAGACATGCTCTTACAAGGAAACGATTCATCTGAAACGGGGGTGGAAGCTCTGGAACTTCTGAAGAAAGCATTAAGGGGACTGTGGTTGTTAAAGGGATGGGCTTATTAAATTAGATTTACATATTAATACATAGTGATGCTTGTCTGAAAGCATCCAGGCAACATCTGAAAGTGATGCCTGTATCCCTTGTGAAAAGATGAGAATTCCAGCACTACGAATGGACGAGCTGTATCTACATCACCAATCTTTAGAAGGACGGAAAATAAACTTCGAGCTCACACAGATGTCTGGCATGGACTTAAATTTTTGCAAGAATACAGGCATCTCTTAGAGCCAAGTTCTTCACACACGAAAATCAACTCAATGTCAGCACTCAATAAAGAGCAGGACCGTTTGGAACACAAGAGGCATTTGAGTGTACAGTGCAAAAGCACAATCAATGGATCATGTCATTAATAGCCCTCCGGAGCTTTTAAGTGTTAATAATTAGCTCTTAACTACATTGAAAACACTGACAACAACATGGCTAATTATGCGAATACCAACATGGAAAATGTACACAGGACACAAAAAGAGAAACGTCAAGATCTTTTGTCATCCAGCAGTGTAGCGGTCGTGGGGTGGGTCACGACAAACCAGTCCTTTTTGTAATACTATGGCACTCTGAGGAGGCGTTAGGGCAGTAGCAGTTTAGCTGTGGGACTGTAAAGGCCTCATTTCCATCTCTATGGGCCCTCTCATAGTTTTGCCAACAGGGTGATAGAGTCACTTCAGATGCTAGCCAGTACCAGCCTGAGAACAGATTGGTGGGTTGGTTGAAGCTGCGACATACCAAATGAAAACACAAAACTACTGTAAAAGGACATTTTTGTTAAACAGATGTTGTTTGTCCACAGATCAATGGATTCAGCCTTGACTATATTGGCGATACATTCTGACTCCAAACAATGGTTTTTATTTTTTATAAAACAGTGCTCATTGGTATCATGCAAACCTGAAACACCATTCAGTATTCACTACTTCCTGTTCAGCACAGGGCTGACAGACATACTGTCCGGTGACATAGGCCATTTCCTTACCCAGGGATGAGATGAATTAAGGAAACCACATCTACACAAAAACATGAGAATCTTGTTCATAAAAACAGTACTACAACACCATACTAAAACTACATCGTAGTGACTGGGTTGAGCTTTGGAGCAACTTTAGGGTAGAAAGTTCGAATGCCAGCTCTGCCATGCAGACACTTTTGGGCCCTAAAGCAAGGCCCTTGGCACTCTCTGGGGCACAGTACAATGACTGACCCTGCGCTCTGTCTGAAAAGATAATGGAAGCAAAATTATTTGATGAGTTTTAAGCATGAATAAAAAAGTAGAATTTTGTAGAAATGCAATTTAAAGTTTAATTACATCTTGTGGAATTATGACTTAACAGTTAGCTTAAGTGACGTAATGGAAAGAGCCCAAGTTCTGAGACAGTTCAAAATTTCCAGTTCTTTATAATAACACCATATTTTATCTGGTTGTTGATTACCATCTTCACTGTGTTCTATTGTACATGTGATGCAGTAGATATTTTGGAACCCTTTTAATAAATGATACAATTCAACGATGATAACACAGACACATCCAACATTACTAGGTGTGTGCACGAACGTAACCACAGTATTTTAGTTTCTTTTCCTATTTCAGTTTGTTTCGCTGAATTGCACAGGCCACAGTAAACGTATAAATAAATTAACATTTTATTTTAGCCTGGTAATTCTCAGACAAAAGGCATCCTAACAAAGATGTGTGGACTTTTTATATCCACTGTAGATACACCATTAAACACTAATTACTACTAAAGTAAATAATAAAAGGTACCCCACTTCATTCTTTCATTTCACTAGTCTTACATAATTTGAAAAACTGCTGGCCCAATGAGTCCCAAAGTGTTTATTTAAAAGCTAGATTTATTAAAGTCATGGTAATTTTATTTTGTAACCATAAATAAGTCAACATTAAAGATCACTGTATCAGACACTATAAAACAGACCAATCCTATGGGCTTATGGGGGGGAAAACTCTTGTAAGAACCCCTGACCTAGTTCCTTCTTATAAGCCAATCAACAACCTGCTTATCTCATCTCTCTCTTCTGAGCTTTATGACTCCCTTTGTTCTAGTTTTTGGTCCTTGGTACCAAAGTTCATTAAGTAAACCCGAGCTTGCTGGTTAATGATAACACTCCTTCAATTGAACCGATCGGACTGATGTAGAGGTCGCCAGGCAAAGTGTGACGAAGCAAAACAAGATGGCCAACTGATTTAAAGGTGATAGTTTAAGGCACAGAACTGTTTTGAGAAGTTGTGGAAATAGCCCATCCCTTTTGTTATCTAGACAACAAGCACAGGCAAGCAAGTTATTGTGTTTGGGATTCACTTTAACAGTTCCCATCATGAACTACTACCTGCTCAGGAGCTGAGAAAACTTTGAATCATAAGTAACCCAACAACTTAGCAGCAAGAGAGCAAATATGTAAAAGGTGGGGCTCTGTAGACTGCCAAGTAGATAGTGTTGAAGTGGACCTCTTTACAATATGCCCTCTCTGGGATAGGTGTTAAAGGTGGGCAGGGTTTCGGTTTTTCATTGTGTGCTGAGATACTGACAGAGAGGCTAAGTTTCAAGCAAAAGAAAGAGTCCAAATCACTCTTTTTTGTGTGTCGTCTTCATCAGGGGCGTGGCTGAAAAGCCTGACCCATAGACTCCTTGATTCCCCCGAGAGGCTGACAGTGTACCATTAACCCTGGTCTGGCGGGCCAGACTTGACTTTACAGTTTACCTTCCTCCACAAAACCACAGCTTAGTTTTAGACCTAAACACAAACTCTTGAAATAACAAAGTCCATACACCGACCTTTTATCCAGCTTGTCACTATGCAGCGCAACTACATGTAAGCAGCACAAAGAACATCAATGTTCGCCAATCCTTTTATACACTAAAGATGATTCGTCAGCTTTGTATTTAATTGGTTTTACATTTGCTTTGTTATTTACTTCACACGTGTGAAGGTATTACTAACACCATTGTGTAGGACTAAGACTAAGTTGCTGCAAAGATGCAAAAGTTTGGGTGTGGCATCTAGATAACAGTCATTCCTTTTCCATCATTCAGCTTCTAGCTTAATGTTTGTCAAATTGTACTGACGTACTTTCAAAGACCAACTTGACTGGAAATCCCAGTCTGAGAAAATAGAACAGTTTGCAATTAAGCAACATGAACACATGAGTGGCAAAAAGGAAATATTTCTTTCCTTGTATTTTTTTCTTGTATTCCTTTCTGCTGAACCGGCAAAAATCTGAAGGCATTTTACAACGTGACTAGCATGCAATGACATTGCATTTACTTGGTTTCAATATCGACCATTTTCAAAAACTAAGGACAGTCTTTGACCAAAAAAATGACCTGATGATGAACTGTCAAAGTCTTTGTGAAATGGAACGTAAAAGGTGCAGCTGCACTTTCAAGGTGTCAAATTCCTCAATACCCCCCCTCCAAAAAAAAAAGAAAGAAAAGCCCAACCCAACCCCATTCTTCACCGTCTTTCTGAGCCTCTAGCTCAGGTACTGCTGATGGGCTCCACCTTCCTCTCCCCCACTCTGATGGTGGCAGACAGGAGGAGATGCTCTCAGGTAAGAGGCAAGTTTGCCTAAAAAGCTGTGAGTAGGTGTACGGCCGAACTCCTTTACAAACCAAAGGAGCAGCAAGACTAGAGGCATGCATGTCTGGCTCCATGGAGACGAGGTGTGTCTTGTGTTTAAAGAACAAACAATGGTACCTTTTCAACACAGCGAAAGGGGGGAAACAAGACATTGTGTATGTGGCCGTGCTTCGAGCACCAAGGCAGTTTGGCCAGGAAGGTAGCAACAAATGGCCATAATACAGCAGGGTTACCACAAAAAGAGTAGTCATAGCCCACCATTATAATTATGTGTTTTGCAAGAGAGCATAAGCAGCTAAAAATATATTGCCGTTCTAGAATATGATACAGTCATGTTGCTGTATTAGATGAACTACGTCTTTCCTAGCTTGCCTATTGTTCACAGGTAAGGTGTCATTAGGCCAGCTCATCCTACTGGGCCAAGTTTGTCACATGGAATATGATACGGTCGCCAGGGGTCAGAATAAACTAGACATCATTTAATACCTTTAAAAAATATTGGTCCAAAGTTTAGATTAGAGCTTGGTGTTTCAAAAAACATTTAGCAGCCTTGGGTGGCACCATGGGTGGCATTGTCACCTCACAGCAAGAAGGTTCTGGGTTTAATTCCCAGGTGGAGCAGTTCATGTTCTGCAATGGTGCTATGGTTTCCCACTGTGTTTTCTGGCTTTAGCAAAGACCCACCATAACGCT
>JAYDZG010000029.1:17588136-17604400 GCA_034509265.1 Microcambeva bendego | reverse complement strand
GCATTCTGTCTTTCAGAAGGTTATGGACCTCTTTTGTCATTGATAGTTTTTTTCTTTTTCTTTGTGCCTGTTTACATCCTGAAACAGAAAACAGTCATGCATATACAGTATTTACTCACAACCCCTAAAATGATGTTTCCTTTCTCTTTATGCTCTAAAGGTTCTGGACCCGGACCACCCCACCTGAGTATTTAACCCAGGACCTCTTGCTGTGAGGTGACAGTGCTACCCACTTAGCCACAACTGTGCCGCCCAATATGCATTGTAGTAGGAAAAATATGGAAATCTGTTTTAATCTATATTTTTGGATAAGTCGTTAAACATTTTAATAAGATTCCCAATCATCTGTTGACATGTTCCCAACAACAGTTATGGTTAAGGGCCTTGCTCAAATGTCCAACAGACGGTGCATAGCAGAGCCTGGATTTTAACTGACAATAGTCTGACTGATAACCCAAAGCTCTACTAACTGGCGACCACTGTCCTTGAAAAACGAATCAGAAGAAACTGTGAATGCCATGCACCACCATCAAAAATTATGCAATCAAGATTCCCACATTTGGAGAATTTTGCTATACATTTCTCCGTCTATGTCTCTTTGTGTCTCTCTATTATCCTCTTTCTCAGTCTCTCACAGGTAATTCCAGACAACACTCTCTCTCTCATCCGCTTGGTGCAGCAGCAGGAGGAAAACTCCTCCACTGACGCACGAGGTGCCTTTCTTCATTTGGTCCAATTCCTTCATATTAATGAGATATGGCTGGGTTGTTGACAGCTCCCAACCTTGTCTGCTGCATCAACCACTCCTGGAATCCCCTCCCTTACCGCTCAACTCCCTCTCTTTTACTATTTATCTCACTGTCCTGCAACTACTTGAATGAGTCATCGATGGAAACCTTCTTAGGCAATTCCACAACTGCTGGGAGGGGGATTCGCCAAGCCAGAGCTTATTCATCTGGGGTTTACTTATACAACCACCTATATTCTATATATGTAAAAGCACACATTTTAATCGGTGTACATGAATTACACAGTTTATAGCTAAGATTTGTCAACGACAAAACCTATTCTATTATTTAAAATGTTTTGAAAAGTGGAATTAAATAAAATACAATAAAAAACACGAGCAGTCAGCCGTGCTGTCATTTACAATGATCGCCGGAAGAGGTCGCACGCAATAAGCTGTTGCATTTTAATCACAAAGCAGCGTGACATTTTTCCCCTCCAGAAATAATTCCATCATATCATTCTATCATTATCATAAAGGACAAACCTTCAGCCGAACACTGCATTGTTCTCTCGATGTAAGATATGATTTAAACCAAACAAAGTGGGACCCTTCATATTAGTTGTGAAGTGTTGCCAAAATGATAAAAATCCTCTCTACAAATTTAGTATTTAAGAATTTTCTGTTAAAATAATTCTGTTAAAATATCTACCTTGGCCCATTCATTCATTCATTCATTCATTCATTCATTCATTCATTCAAACAAACTGGTCCAAGAACAAACGGCAAAGTGGTGCACCATGCGTCAGGCTAAAAAGCATGCTGAGAGTATCATTTAATACATTCTAGGTTGAATTAAAATGAGTATTTTTACCGTACGATGTTATTGGGGCATTTTACAACATCCAAACATCACTCATACACGTTTCAATATAGAGGTTATGTATATATTGCATGATTCAATGTTGTATTATTTATTATGATACTGCATTATTACAAACTGCTATTAATTGTGGTAAATCATCGTTAGAACAACCAGACCAGTTATGCCACGTAATTATACAACACACAGCTAGAAACTGGAACATCCCCATTTAGACACGAGTATAGTCGTAGTGTACTTACTCAACATGGGAAGCAGCCAGAGTATGAAGGTGACGTCATGCCCATTCATAAGAATACTACACGAATCTGAAACGGTTTCCCACAAACATACACATGAACAAATATTGCGTATTCATCCACTAATGGATTATATGATAAGAACTGCACCAGATCTAATCATTTAAGAGTATTGTCAAGATAGCATTTGAAGACAGTGGGGACTTGACAGGTGTTCCAAGTCTAAAAAACTATCAAAGCTATTGTCCACATCTTGATGCACCGGTTTATTCATTGGGCCAGTTCATCACTACAGAGACAAATTGTAGTTCCAATTAAAGTGTCTATACAATCCCGACATCCAATACTGTTTTATAATTACACGTATATAAAATACTGTATGCAGACATTGCACTGCATTGTCCATTCCTTTATCAACATCACTAGCTCTGTATAAGTGATTATAATACACGCATTATAATAGCAGATTTGCATTTCATCGTACGATTCACGATACTGTGACGTTGTGACGTATATCTGGGTACCAGTGTTCAGACATTCACTGGTTATATGCGGTTTTACTTTACCCAGTGAGGAAAATTGGAAGGTCTCTGTCAGGTGGGCGGGCACGGTGGTCTTCCCTGCAACGATGCAGCATTATTTTGGATGGCACGATCGCAGTAGTCCCCTTCACTTTTTTTTCACTTTTAAGCCCACTGTGCCGGCGGAGTGGGGTCAGCCTTGTCTAGCAAATGAGAAAACCGAAAAGCGGGGAGTCCGACTGGGGACATTTACGTCAACTACGCCATGTGGGCGTAAAACAGTGTGAGTGAGAAAGTGAGCTAGAGATAGACACAAGAGGCAATACCGCCCTCCTTTAACGGGGTGCACCATTTCACTCGGTTTCACCGTGCAAGTCAAAAAGATAAGACAGAGTCCTTGAATTGCACACTCGAAACAATCGGCTATGTCCAACGTACAGTTTTGGCGACCTTTTCCCTGTACAGCTCTCTAAAGGTTGCTACATTCTCATGGTTTTACGTCCCGTAGGATGGGATTAACTTTGTCCGGAAGATACATCTCATTGGTGCTTGCTGTTCAAATAGGTGAGTGTAAATACAGCTTTTTTTCTTTTTGTTCTTGCTTGGTTTGTCCTTGAGACTCACCGATCTGTGATCTACTGTACATTTTTTAAATGAAAGCATATTGCGTGTCATTCAATCCATTTCACGCAGTTTTTCAGTGCATGATCACGAACATCATACATTTTACAATATGTGTTGAGCACCTTTTTAGTTGATGATGTCCCATAGACGTTTGTATTGTTGTGTCTATTTTGCTGTGTCCTGTCCCGTACACGTTTCGTTTAAAAGTATACCAAGGGTGCATTTCTATTTTACTATGTCCAGTAAACAGTTTAATGCGTATTTTCTATTTTACCCTGCGCAATGGAATGCGCTTTTTTTTACTTATTTGAAATCCCTTGAATAAGTATTTCTTTGTAGTATTGGTAGTGTTTGATCCACGCCGGGCCAGTTTGTCAAAAACAACGAGTAGCAAGAAGCAATAAGCCTATCAGGAGTGGGGGCGCCTGCTTCTCATAATACTGGGCACATAAATAATTCACACCCTATTCGAAGAGGAAAAAAATACTATAAAACCTCTTCAAACTGAATGAGGAGACCTGCATGACGAAAGATTATTACATAAACGCAGTCGTGTGACATAATGTGCTGCACACGCATTTAATATTGCTCTGCATTTGATGAGCGCAGTTAACTTAAAGATAAATCTTTGGGTTTGACATAAAATAATAATGTAAAGGAAATCTAAGAAAATAAAATATAGTTTCATGATATATTTATAAATGCATTTTATTATTTTGCATGACGTGCATCTCCAAAAAATGAGATATTTTACATACAATATTCGTCTGGTTTATTATTACTTTTAGTAATGATTATTTTTATTATTATAGAAAATGTGTGATGTGTATAAGGGATTTTATAAACTATCGATTCATATGAAGTTTAAGATGTGCAAAATTTGCGACATTATAAAATGGTGCTTTGGAGTGAATCAGAATAAACAGGTTGTAAATTCTTCTAAAATCAGGAGTGAATTGCAGCAGGAGAGTAACCCAGTTGAAGTGCATTAATTTACTATCCTCCTCCACCATCCTCCTCCTCCTTTCCACACCTCCCTTTCCTCTCTTCTGCACTGAGCTTCATACTGCACTCGTTTTTATTCGGGTAAGAGCTTCGTGACCATCTATTTCAGCCGTTTCTATATATAGAACCGAAGGGAAAAAGGAATAAATACGCCTTAGAATAAAATAACACGCAGATCAGATTCTTATTTGCTAACAAAGGATATTTAAGAGCAAGATGCTTCATACAAATTCTTAAAAAAAATAAAAAAAAATAAAAAGGAAAGAATGATCCCAAATATTGATTGCACAGTTGGATAAATGATTAGATAGTTTAGTGTATAATATACAATTGCGTTAGTAGACATTACAGAACTGCTGCGATTCCGCCATTTTCAATGCAGTGTGTACTAGTCAGGTCTAAAAATAGGTAAGAGTCCTGCCTGGTTAATTATATATATGAGACTAGAGCAGAAAACAATTGAAGCATATGCAGCTTGTGGGGTGGAATTCATCCCTGCACTGGTATCCAGTTGTATATAGGACGTTCAGATATAGTAGTGTATAACAGAATCAAATTAAATAATACTGTATTACAGCATGTGCAATGTACAGTGTGTTTAAGACCGTAGTGTTTTACTGGAATAGTTCGTAATCACTAAAATTTCACTACTATAATTAATTCATTATATTAGAAATGAATTATTGATGACATAAAGGAGTACGAAACACAATACTGTATCTGTTATACATACTTACATTCGTCGATATATATAATTTTTGATATAAGAGGGCAAGGCAAGGTTATTTCGTTTTGGTTGTTTGATTGACGTCTCAACTAGGGAAAAGTGGTTTGATCGACTGAGGATATCCCTTGCTTAACCAATTTGGCAATGAGGGTTTTATAATATAAATAAAATAAAATAATAAAATACAATGACATAAAATGCCAGTTACTACCACTATTATGATTATAATAAAAATGTTAGAGGATATTATTATTATTATTATTATTATTATTATTATTATTATTATTATTATTATTATTATTTAATATTATTATTATTATCAGTAATATTTTGAGAAAAGTCAGCTAAATAAAAAAAAGTATTTACGATCCTCTTTCCGATCTATTACGCACTGCAAAAGACACACACCCATCTTCCTCTTTGCCAAATGCATTACTTCATCCATCCATTCCACTTCTCCATCCCTCCATCCTTTTCTATCATCCTGCACCGCCCGCACAGATATGATGAAATCATTTCAGCATTGGTTCTAATAAGTTGGATTTGCAATATGGCCACAGGCAACTTTTTAAGCACGTGTAGCCACTGCATGTTTTAATCAAGATCTAGGTTTTTGTTATACATAAAATAAGCAATTGTATACGAATATTACGGCTATTATTTAGAAGATTGTGGATCTGTACGTCATCAACATGTTCTTATTGGTGTTGCAGCATATTTGCTCCAGACGGTTGGAGCGACGGAGAAATGTGACACCGTGTTTAAGGGCTTCTCGAACTGCCTGCTTCAGCTCGGAGAAAGCATGGCCAACTATCCACAGGAGCTCGACGAGAAGGAGAACCTGCAAACCATCTGCACGTAGGCACCCGTTTTATACATCACGTGATTGCTAGCAAGTTTAAGGATATTTGGATGTTCCAAGTACGTAAATCATATTCGGAAGCAAAATAATTATTTAGTAAACCCTACATGTTTTCATTAAATTACATAATTATATAAAAAGGTTTGAGCATAGGAATAGAAATATTTATTTCAATAAATAATGTATCTGAGTGCCTGGGGGGGAGGGGAGGGGGCGGGGGTTCATGCGCGTGTGTCTGGATGAGTATAATTTCTGACGTGGGCTGAATATGAATTATGTGGAATTAATGAAGAAACGTAACATAGTTGTAATAAATTATTTCTCCCTAAAATGTATAGTTCATTATAGGTTGGCTCCAGCAATGTTACCCAAAATTCACTACAATTGAAAAAGGACAAGCGCGTGCCATGTATTTCTTGTTCTTCTGGGCTAAATATTACTAGAATAATATACAATAATAAAGCAATGGTAAAATTGTATTGTATTGTAATAATATCATAACAGAAATATGTGTGGGTTTATTGGCTTTTTGGTTAACATGGGTTATTTATCTGTAGTTTTATTGTGTCACACAAATGCACAGCAATAAAAAAGAACCCAAATAAATATTAACACACGAGTGAGCATTGGATTATTTAACTGTATCTAATGAACATAACCCTTGTATATGTGAATTATGTTTGAGATTCAAATAACATATATTGATATATTGATTCAATGAGGACAGAAAAAATACAGGAAACTATTGTGGAAACGTTTACCTAATCTGCATAAGAACATTTTAAAACGTAAAAAGCTTTGAAACAATTAGTTTTTATATTCATTTTTTTTATTAAAAAACTGAGCTTTTTCTTAAGGTTAGGTATCTTGAATTTGTTATTAAGCTGTACAAAAGTCATTCAAATATCTTACCTAGCTTGGTAAGATTGGCATGACATGTGGTGCTTGTGTGTGTGTGTGTGTGTGTGTGAGAGAGAGAGAGAGACAGAGAGAGAGATGATGTGAGAGGGGGTTTGTATGCGGGTAAGTGGCAGATGGCTTGTGGAGGGGGTGGCTTGTTTAACTAGACACCTCAATCATCAAAATCACGTTAACTCGACAATCTGTAGTCCATACCCACCAATTATGCTGCACAAGACAAGGTATTGCTACATGGCAAAGGTGAAAGGTCAAGACCAGTAACTGGATTAGAGTGAGAGGCTGCAATCTAGTGGATATTAAATGAACCCCCACAAGATTTTCTATTGTCAGTCCTGTGAGAAGACTAGAAATATTGCAGTGGAAAGAATGGACATCTGAAACAATAGGACTTCCTTAAAATAATGTAGGTATATAGAAATAATAATAATAATGTAGGTGATATAGAAAAACTAATTTTGATTCACAAAAACCCTAGTGGGAGCTAGAACTTTGAGTGAGATATAGAAAAAGAGAAATTTTAGACACAGCAATTAATTAAATAAAGGAGTAAAAAAATAATTGATATAAAGGACATTATATACGTCATAATAAGCAATAGTTTAGGGAAGTCCATTTTCATGAACAGCAAGGTCTATTCTGGAACATCAGCTTTCTTGATCAGCATCAGTGTCCAGCCATACAACTGCTATTTTGATTAAATTGGCTTTTTCAACACTTTTTTTATTTTTCTAGTTCCAGGTGATCACATACTGACTCAATAGTATTCAGGCCTGGGCTTTGTGGAGGCCAGTCCATGAACGTGATTAATCAGCTGTTTTAACTTCCAAATCTCATGCCAATAAGAAAAGGTCAATTGGTTCAAGTATCTCTGCACCCAGGACAATCAAAGTCACAACATACAGCATTCAACAACCTCGCTGGCCTTGTTTAGGCACCGTATACCACTGGAAGGCTTCAAATGTGGAGCTCTCACAGCTCTGTGCTTTTGAAACCATTCCTTATCAGGTGCTTTCCAAAAGGAATGGCATGCTTTATTAAAAACCATATGTACCTTACAGCGTTTATGATCTATTGATCTATTTTAGACAATATCGCCAACACCAGTGGCAGAAATGCAGCCCCAAACCAGGACAGACTCTCCACTGTGTTTCACTGAATCCCTCTCATTATTTCATTATCACCCACACATTTTTCACTGTGGACAATTAGACTACAAACTTTCAATCTGGATTTGTAATGCTATAATACTATTTCCCACTGATTTGTGAGCGGTGGTGCCTTTTCAACATATTGCCTTTCCTTAATAGTCGTTTCTTGGCGGCTACCCTTCCAATAAGACCATTCTCTGTTAAGCTTCTTCAGGCTTTATAAAGGCCAACTTGGCATTCCAATGAAGCTACCAGATGCTGAGCCTGGTTCTTGCTGGGTGTCTTCCAGGCTCACAAATGAGGAACTCTAGAGACCTTCAATATCAGATATTGAAATGTTATCGTTTTATCACAGAAAGAGAAAGATGGAGGTGAGATGATTTCTCACCGCTCAATTTTTAACAATTGGGATGCTCTAGATGCTAAATCGACATGTTATAATTGAGGATATTTAGAAATTATAGACTATAGTTAGAATAATTGATTAAACTTTAATAAAATAACTGCAATTTTTGTATTACCAACAGCTAAAAGCAAAAAATAAAATAAAAATAATAATTATAAAATGCATTCCTCATGGTTTTCCTATACCACGCCCAATACCTATTAAAACACAGGCTTTTATCTGCCATTTTAGTTTCTCTTCAACAACCCACTAAAACCAGCATCATCATTACATGGTTGCAGGTCTGTTTGGAGCTCGCCATGTCTTATCTATGTTCAATACACAACAAATAGCCTTCTAGTGAAAAGAAACAATACGACACGTTAATAGCACCACAAACCCAGACTGGTCCCCACTAAAACCTGATTTTTATTTATTTATATATAGCATATACATAATTTATGAAACCAATACTCTCCATCAATAAATCAGTACTAGACAGCAGCTGGCTTCGACCACCTATTATTATTATTATTATTATTTTAACAAATGCATTTATTTGGTTTGTACCAATGCTTTAATTTGTCACACGCTTCTAAAATGCGCTCAAAATGTCACCAAGCATCAAACCGTTATCTTCGTATATCTAACTGTATTTTTGTTCTTTGTTCTTCCCTTATTACTAATTAGTGGAACTTTGTGTTTTTATTTTATTAAAATGTTTTTATTTACTTATATGTACACACAGGCTGATCTAGTTATCGTTAACATGGGTCATCCTAAATGGGATCTGGCTAAAAAATTCTCGAAACTGTTTGAAACTGTGAAAGTGAAGAAAACAATTCGAACGAATACAATATATTAAATAAATTTCTAATAAAACATGCATGGATCCATTAAGCAAAGCTTCAATTGCGATCGATCAACCGTGTATAAAATTTCCAACAGCCAAAATCATGATTTTTAAGTTTTTATTCTTGTTTTGGCTCTGAATAAAAATAAGTAACTTGAAGAACAAACTTAAAAAATAAACTAATGTTAGTGCAGTATTTTTACAGTTAACACACATGTGGTATTAAAACAGTGGATGCATGAACACTTTCGACAGATAACTGCTGATCAACGAATATTACCGTATTAAATAGAAAAGCATCATCAGCTAATTCTGCGCTTATTACCTCAATACAACGAAATATTGTAAGGCTGCATTCAGCATGCATCGATGTATCTGTTTTTAACTCAGCAACACTATTTTTAACCGAACGAAATTCATTAAGGAATTAATAAGCACATCATCGAGAAAACGAAAAAGGCTGAACATGCCTTAACACAGTTTAATGACAATAAACGAGAAAAAAGTACATTTTAAACTAAACGTATTCGTTAATCATAACGAAATAAAGGAATTGATGCCATAATAAATAAACAAAGGAACAAACTACTGAGTATTTACAAGTGTTATTTACTTATTGCCTATTTATTTTAACTAAACAAGAACATCGTGTCTAGTTTATATCTAAACAAGAGAATAACGAACAGACGGTAAAATAAAGAAATAAACATGCACTAGCCAAAAGACCGACTAAACCAAGTAACGACATCAATGAACTAAAAGAGAAACTAACAAATCTTAACATGCATTCCTATTTTTAATTGCATTTTAATATTTTCCCTATTAAAGGTAACTGAATTGATTTCTAAATGAACGATGGAGGGTCTACTGGGAGTCTAGGTCGTCACAGCTAAACAGAGTATAAGTTATAAACAAATAACTTAGAATGTTAGGGTTTGTAAAGTTAAGAAGCAGGCCAGCAGAGGGTGCGCTTCTTTAACCCTTCACATTCCAGTTCAAAATAAATAGGCAGGTGTGAATAGATGTAATATTTGTATTTCTTTAAATCTTGACTGACAAAAAGAGTCGATAAAATCTAATTTGAACTTACACATTATAATATTTGAAAATATTAGGAGAACTTACCAATTATGGGATAAAAAGCTTTGACTAACTGTAACATAAGATCTGCAATATCCACAGGATCCCAGCGTTATGATGGCGAGCAGGTCCTTGAATGTCTGTTTCTTGTTCAGATGCCTTAATGCCCACTGAAGGTGTTTTCAGTGCTGGGCAGGAATTAGCCTTTTGATCAGCCTGAAACTACACAGCCACATACACCGGTTTAATGCACTGTGTTGTGTTTAAGTCATCACCAGTATCAAAATTATCCACATTTTGGCCTATTGGCCTATACCAGACACTATAGCCTATACTATGTGCTTTGCTCAATCACTTATCAAAGTCATTAAGGTCAGTCATATCTGCTGCAATTCAGCATGTCTAGGAGTACTTGGCTAAACACTAATATATCCCTGTTACATTTTCATGTAGAATGAAAATGTAACATTAGCATTGGAGGAAAGAGATAACTATTTATACTGCACAGGATTTTTATGTAATGCAACAACATGCAATGTTGTACTTGTAGTTTATAAGGCTGACTAATGTGATGCAACCTTGATATTTTTAAATGACAGGTACTGGGACGACTTCCACTCGTGTGCCACCACGGCGCTGGCAGACTGTCAGGAGGGGGCCACAGAGCTCTGGGAAAAACTGAAGAAGGAATCTCGGAGTTTGGAGTTCCGAGGCAGTTTGTTTGAACTGTGTGGTGGTGGAAACGATGCTTCAGTACCATCAGCTTCTCCACTGGGCATCACCCTGCTGCTCAGTTCCCTATCTGCCCTCTTTACATGGCTTCAGTTCTAGTTACCCAAAATTCAAGAAGAGGAACATGCAAAAATAGACATTTTTAGCCCTGAAAAAAGAGAAAAATATGGAAACCTCAAATCAGAAGAAAACAACAGTGCTTTATCACCACCACAAAGAAAATAAATGAAATCTTAATAATATGACGATCAAAATTCATCTCCACTCAAACGGATTTATATTACTCTTCATCCGGGGAAGACGGCTTGATTTTGCTATGGACACTGGCAATAAGGGGTCTTCAGGGAATGCTCCAGCACATCTGCCTGACCTGGGACTTCTTCGAATACTTACTAGTTATTGATTTTATGTTGGTCATTTTTGATGATCATGTGTGGAATTACATTACTGCCTGCACAGAATAATTATTGCAGTAGGCCTGAGTATCTAATATATAAAGCATAGAGAAATAAATATCCAGGCTCACATACTTTTCAGCTCAAATCGATTTCCACCGGTAGACTATCTCATTCAGTTTTCTCTCTTTTTCTTTTTTTGTTAAATCTTCGATTTTATTTTAGCTGCCAAATGTATAATGCAAAGATAAGTTTGATAATGTGTTACATGATGTTTAACCTGTAAGAATGTCAAATTCACAACACAAAGTAATACAAAAATGTCTAATTATGATAGACTCATAGCCTTATAACGTATATTAAAACCTCAGGAATGAATCTGGGACTTTAAAGGAATAGTTCAACCAAACACATTCCTGTACCCTGTAGCTACACAAAAATACCCGGGAAACATAAGTACTGAATCAGAGCATAGCTACACAGTTAAAAAGTAAAATTGAACACCATATGTAGTAATAACATGTTGTGAAAACGTATATACAAACCTCCAGGCATTATTCTTATCTGTTTATTTAATGCAAACATATAGGGAAAACCTGTGTTGTTTGTGACACTGTGTTGGCAAAGTAAACAGAGTAAAATTTAATTGCAGTGGTAGTGCAATTATTTACCAAACTAGCAAGCAGAATGTTATTGGTTCAGTTTCTGCCATTGCCAGTTTGTCAGACTCTGGCCTATGAGCAAGGCCTTTAATAGTCTAAATTGTGTTATCGACAGTTGGACACGACAAGTAGAAATAAAGGTGATCAGAATGTGATCGGTTGTTATATTGGCATGAAAAAAACAGGTTGAAATGAAGAAGACTGGATGATCTGGTTATTAATCGAAATGTAACATACAGCATCTGGCATTTTGTATTGGTAGCATAAACACAACATAGTGGGAAGATAATTTGTTTGCTGGGCAATGTCTAGACGACCTAAATAGTCTGTTCAACAAAAAAAATCTTTAGTTAAAATACAATCTAAGAATGAGGCTAGTTCGTTCAGTATAGGGGTTGGAAGGTATTTGCTCATAATTCTACAGTATAAATTTATATCCTATAATCAATCAAATGTTGCTACACTTCAGGCTTTTACACAATAAGTACATTTTGTAGTGAAGTTCACCTTACTGATGAAAACACAATGTTGGGAACAAGCACAACTATTTTTAAATAGTTACCTAGCTCAATTTAAGGAGATTGCACTAACATCCGGAAAATAAATATGCAAAAGCCACAATTTGATTATCATGTGACCCTACAAAAAGAAATTCTTCTTTTCAGCTAAGTTAACAGGTGTCTAACAATAAGTACAGATTCATTTGCAATGACACCAAGTGGTGGATGTTGATTTTTTTTAAGTAACATTATCATTATCATTTGACTGAACTATTCCTTTAATGAATTAAAGTTCTATTAAGGTGGAAATTATGGAGTGATGTCAGACGTCAGATGTAGCGAGAAATAAAATATGATGAGCGATTTGACTGTTGACATTCTCTAGTACAGAGAGTTTTAATCATTCTAAGATTTATTTATTTATTCATATCAGTTATTTATATATGGCGGGGGAGAGACATATAGGATATAAAAATGTAGTCTATATAATATGAAACAATATTCAAAACGGCATACCACTGTTTTTGTAAAACTAATTAAGCAAATCATGTATGAATAGCACTTACATTTTTACATTTGTTAATATATTAGTATATATGAGACAGTGCTAAAGCATGTATCCTACCATGCAAGTTGTAGTCAAGAAGGTAAAATAAAATCGTTTTGGACACAAACTAGTAGATCAGTATTATACATTATACAGTGGTATGAAGTTTTGGGTGCAGAAACTAGGCTATATCGTAGCAAGACATAAGTAAAACTGAGATAAAGTTAGCTACAAGCTATCTGATGTTGCCAAGGCACTTTGGTTCACTGCCTTTAAAAAGTGTGTCTTTTATTTCTTTTTAGTTTTTTTGTTGATTGTTGTTTATGTTTCTCTGGGGATGTTGCATATAAGTGATTACCAATATCCAAAAATCATACAACTATAAATAAGATTGAATATGTCAGAAAAGTTTAAGATCAGTTTAAAAAAAGATTGATATACACGTATATAAAAGATTGCTAAAAAGACAAAAGTATCAAATAAATAAGTTAATGTTTAAAAAATGTGTGGGATTTATTTTTACAAATGGTATTACTGTCATATACTGCTAGATGTATGTATGTGTGTGTGTGTGTGTGTGTGTGTGTGTGTGTGTGTGTGTGTGCGAGAGAGAGAGAGAGAGACACCCTCTATTGCACAGCTAAGACTATCTGCAATATTAATCATGAGTCAAATCATTGCATCATGTAAGATTAAAACTACATACCAGAGTTTGTAATGCATTATGAACAACAGCTTTACGTGGGTGAGACGTGGGTGACAATCCAAAGGTCTCAGTATGAAGTTTTTTGGTCTGCTTTCCAAATTCACAATGGTTGCCAAAAAGCTTTTGTTACATACAATACTAAATAAAAAGGATGAAAAAGGAGAAAGTTAACAATAGTTTACAAAAAACTCTTAGACTTTGGCCCTATTTTAGTGATAGTTGGTGTGCCGTCGACCACGCACCGCACAACTTGTTTTTGGGGTGTGCCAGTTCGTCTTTGCTATCCTTACGAGGGGAAAAGTACACTTTGCGCAATGCGAAAAACACAAAGGGGATGGACTAAGTCTCTTAATTATTCATGGGTGTGTTTTGGGTGTAACATGCAATAAACCAATCATCATGTCATTCCCTTTAAGAGTCTGGTGTGGTCTGACTTTGGCAGCTACTTAAACTTGAACGTGTCCAATGCTTCTCAGTAGAGGAAACTGACCTGTTCATTTACGCTCTGAGCTCCAAGCACTTCAGTGATGGAGAAATTAATTAAACACTGTGATCAAATAACTCCAAAGTGAGCATCTTAAAATGTCCAAATACAAAACGATTGTGCACCAGTACACCATTCCTGACTTTTAATGCCCTGTATATTTAACACTTATCCTGTTTATCAAATCATTTCATTTCCTTACCAGGCTACAGGTGACTCCTGTGAATGCTGATCTTTAAAGTTTCACTTTCACGGTCTATGACAGTGTGAGCTTTGGTGTGCTTTCGATTGGAAGCCATTTCACGCTCTGTTGTAGGCATGAAATATGGTGTAATAAGCAGCTCTTTAATCTATAGCTATTGTCCCCTAACAGAATGATGTATAATATTTTGTATTCAATTTATTGTTGATGTAACGGGCACTCGCTATGGGTTTGTGCACTGTTGTGTAACCAAGTGTGTGTAACAAGTGTGAGTGTACATGCGTTAGACACACCTGTGTTGACAATTGACTGCCAATGTAGCAATGTACGTCTGACTTTTAGACTGTTGTCCAGGGTTTTTTTTTTCTGTCAGAAGCACACCTGTGTTTTCCGATCACAAGCTAGCAAAACACTAGTAATTTACCAAAAGAAACCTCATTTAGAGACTACCACGCCCATTGGCATTAATATATTCACCCATCTGCGTAAGGACAATGCAGACGCAAGTTGTGAAAATAGACTGTTCTGTAAGATAGCAATGCACAATGAGATACGCCTTGCGCAGGGTGTAAGGTAGGGTCCAAAGTCTTAAAAAGTTCTTAATCAACACTCACATCAAAAGGTATTACAACAATGACTTCAGGTAAAGAAATCATGAAAAGTTATGACAGAAAAGGGGAAAAAAGCAAACACTCAAAATTGCCAAACCCAAAAGTTCAACATAGCTTCTTATGTCACCTAAAATTTTAATCAGCAAATATAAGACAATGAAAAGACAAAATAAATTGTAAATGCGTGAGGTTTGGGTATCACAAGAGTTAGTGGTAATTGTGTTAAACGTTCTTCAGCAGGATCTGAAATTATTGTAACATATAATAATGACATAACATATTGGTAAAGTAGCAACACTTAACAATCTTGTAAACAAAAAGCATTACAAAAGCTATAATTATGAATGTAAAAGTAGAAGAACCAAAGACTATTAATGTGGAAGTTATTTTGCCATTTATGGCCACAACACATTATATTTGGGGTGTTTCTTTTAGGTGGGTTTTAAACAGACTTTGGGCTCGTTTTAGTACTGCTAAACCGGGTGGCACAGTGGCTTAGTGGGTAGCAGAGTTGCGTCACAGCAAGAAGGTCCGGGGTTCGATCACCTGGTGAGGCGGTTTGGGTCCTTTCTGTTTGGAGTTTGCATGTTCTCCCCTCTGATATAAATGGAGAGAAAATTAGGGAAATGCATAAGTACAAAATCAAAAATTAGCAATCAGGGGTAGTGATTTATTTAATTCTGGTCAGATCCATCTTATCATTCATTTAAGGGTTATGTTGTGATAAAGTATGTTTTCGACACAAAAATGTTTGGTTCATCTTTTTCTTATCTTACCTACAGTCTGGTGGATTCTCACCAGATCAGCTTTAGCTGGAACATGTCTATCCATAATTAATAAGTCTGAAACAGAAAATACAAATAAATATTTAAACAAAGGTTCACATGACAACTAAATACATAGCACAAACCAAAAAGAGACAACTGTTATTATACCACAAAAACACTGTCACTTTTACAGTTACTTCTAGTCTTGCTCACATTTCTGGCATTCATATTAAACTTGTGAGTGCTATGAAATGTATTTATTTCAGTGAAGTCTAACATTTCCAGAACAAAGAGATACTTAATCTGATGGCAGGAATCTGATGTTGATGGATTAACAAATCATTGCTGGTATAGTCGTGTTAAAATGATCAAATCAAACAAGCATGCTAAGAAAATAGTTTAAACAGGCCTGTATGTCCAATACGTACCTAAAAAGTGCATAAACCAGTGCATTGGAGTGACGGTCTTGATTGTGTCAGGAAGTGCATCCAGCTTAAAAACTATGCCAATTCAATAATGTGGACAACGATCCAATATGGTGACCTCTAATATGAAAAGAAAAAAAACATACAACATACATACTTATTGTGGCAAGCAGCTAGCTCACTTATTTTAACCTAGATGAGTGCAGCACAATGCAGCACTAACCCAAACTACTTAACCCCAAGTTTGGGGCTCATATA
>JAYDZG010000029.1:17561711-17572606 GCA_034509265.1 Microcambeva bendego | reverse complement strand
CAATATATATATATACAAAGAGAAAACTATAATTCTCACAACCCTCCATGGAAGTCCCCAATGTTGCAACCCCCAGGATAAGAAGCTGAATCAGATGCTGCAGAATGTACTGGTTAAATAATTAAATTGACAAGTATATGTAAAAAAAAACGCATGTCAATTAGCACTATGCTAATGATTTTTGAAAACATTGATTTTGAGCCTGCTGTTGTGGAAGCTCTCAGCATTGTGGAGGATCCATCTCACCCATCACATGGATTTTACTGTCCTGCCATCTTGAAGAAGGTACTGCAGCATCTGGACCAACACAACCAGATTGTACAACAGCTTCATTTCACAAGCCATCAGACTCCTCGACTCTGGGCTCTGACACACACACACACACACACACACTGACACACACACGATGGACTCTGATACACACAAACATACACACAATTGAATCCACAGTCCAGCACTGACTCTTTGCACCTTACTCCTTTTTTATCTCTGCTGCTAAACAAACAAAAATATTTCTACCATTTACTCTAGTGTTGTCTGTCTTAATTACTTGTTTAGATTGCGATTTTTAGATTTTAAGTGACTTTTTCTATTTATTGTACTTTTGTTATCTTCACTGTGTATTGTAATGTCTTGCACATTTGCTCTATGTTACACCATAGTCCTGGAGGAATGCGGTTTCATTTCAATATGTTCTTATATGTAGCTGAAATGACAATAAAACATAGCTGACTCTGACTGACTTATTAAATTTGGTCCACTTTTGAAAGTATCTACTATGGACATGAAGGCCTCACAACTGGACATCAGAGCAAAAGAATATTGACTGGTTTGACAGTGTTTATTTTCTACAAGATCCAAATAATGACTAGTAGTATTGATGTGCATTGATAACCCATGAAAAAAAGGCACAAGAGTTACCATACAATCCATCATGATACAGAACTTGTTGGTGATGTCCTGGTACCAGTACTCTTTGAGGTGTCCTGTGGAAGTCATCTCTTGGTGGGTCAGAGCTGGTTTGGCAGCATATTTATGTCATTCCCTGTAAAGGCACGATACTCTGTCATTGGATGCAATACTCCTGGGGTAAATGTAATCATTTGAGTGTGATTTTGAAGTCAAAATAACACCAAAAGTATTTTTTCCTAACACTAAGCTGGAGCACCCCTCCTCGACTCTAATTAAAGAAAATGAACTGAACTGAGCTAATCTGGAGCCACCAAGAAATACTGGGTGTATGCAAGGAATACACCCATCAATGTTTAAACAAAACACAGTTAACATTCACTAACATCTGGAGACCATTTAGAGGCACCAGTACATATATCATAGGGTTTTGGGAGGTAACCCATGCTAAATTCATGAAAACATGGCAAATTTTGACAGTATCTGGATGTAAGAAAAACATTTCAGAATAGAATAAACAAAAATGTATGACACCCCCCAAAAACAAACAAACAAAAAAAGCATCAGGAGTGATACCAAGGACAAATAAACCAATGTTATCATATCTTCCTCAAAATAATATTGCATCTCACAGGCATTTAATGTTGAACAAGATGAGACAGATCTGTAACAGCTGTTAGTAAACCGAGCTTCTTCTGGAAACCCAATCAGATTGAATTCAATTTCCATGGCAACCAGTTTTTACTGCCATGCCGTGTCATATCTGGATGAAATCCATGCCTGCTTTCTAAACTCATGTATTGTTCTTGTGAGCTCTAATCACTGGATGTTCAATAATTTACACCAGAGAAACACTTGCAATAAGTACCAGTGCAAATGTTTTCAAAGAGTGCAGTGGTGGCTCAGCAGTAAAGGTTCTGGACTAGTAATAAGGTCACTGCTTCTGACAACACCACACATTTGCTCATGAGCAAGGCTCTTGATCTTCAACTGTATGCATGCACTAAAATTGGCTGTAATTGCAAATCCCTTTGGATAAAGGGGAATCTCCTTTGAGACTAGCTTGTTTTTAATTGAGTTCAGTAATAACCCAATAGTTTACATGATTTCATTAATTTCATTTGGCAAATTGTTCTGTTAATTTTAGTAAGTCAGGTAAGTTGGGGAAGTTTTATATTACTACATATGAATATTTTGCTAAATGTTTGAATATATATTTTTTCAATATGTATATAGTCTGATGAATTTTACATGAAAAGTGCATCCTCCTGAAGCCTTAAAATACAACAATGTATTCACTAATACCCGCGTGATCACTGACAACACATCAACATGTATGATGGAAGTTTCCAAAATTGTTATCTTTACATTGGAATTGTTGAGGGCAATTGGAGTAGTAACCGGCCGTGTATGGGAGCTTATAGTCTGCTACATTAGCTCCATCTGATTTCCACTTTTTTGACAGTTCAAAGAAGCTTTAAGGGGAAAACAATTTTCATGTGTTGACGATGTGAAATCCATCAGTAGCTATGCACTCAAGCAAAAATGTTTTTTGCTGATGGCATTAAAAAGTTGGCAGAAGTTGGAGCAGCAAGATATTCCACTGTACACATTTAGATTTTCAGCATTTAGCATATGATCTTATTCATAGCGACTTACATAAGTGCTTCAATTGTAGACATTGCCATACTCTAGTGTACATAGAAACCAGTTCAAATACAAATCTGCTGAAACCCTGTCAGAACAATCAAAACTTCACATTTATTATTTTGTCTAAATTATTAAGTATAAAGTGTAAGTACTTGGTAAAACTATTTTGAATCTTGATTTGTTTCCTCGAAGTAATGATTTGTTCACTCGATTTAATAATTAATTTCCTCGATTCATTAAATCGTGCCCTCAAATTATCGTGCCCTCAAGGTTTTTGTGCATCACATGCAAGATCACTGCCTTTTTAAGACTACGTTCTAATTAATAATAATAAAGTTAATAATGGTATAAAAACATCACTTTGATGATTTGAGGAGCTTTAATCATATTTAAGTGATTTTTGAAGGTGACATCTTACACAGGTCTGTCTGGGAGAAGCAATAAGGTGGATGACATGGTACCATATGTGAGACAGGATTTTCTTCCTTCCAAAAAAGATCCAAGTTTTTAATGTGCCAAGACACAAAGAGAAAAAGGGGGTAAAAGAAAAGATCAGGGTAAGATCTGGTTTGAAATCCGCAACCAGCAGGGTCGCCAGTCTTCTGGAGAGAGAGCTGAAGATTTTTGCGATCAAAAGTATGGTTTGGAATAGACATTAAGGTAACAAAAAGTATAAAACTTGAGAGTATGACAATGTTCTCTGATAGAAACTGTATTTTTGCAATACTTACGATTGTTGAGTATTATGGTGCTCCTTCCACAGGCTATATTGTGTTCTAATCTGCCTGTTGAGCTAGACAGTGCTCACTGGCAGTCATAACTTGGTCCCATTGCTGTTTACACAAGTAGATGAGTCGTCGACAGAGCCAGATATAAAGCATGCTAGATATTTTTTTTCAGTAGTCTGCGAGCAACTGGTGAGCCAATCGAATCTCTGGTTTGAACAATTTCCCTAAGCAAAGCCTGTTTTGCACAGACTAGTTTCATATATGATATTATTTGACGAATCGACAGATACTGAAGGATTTTAAATAAAAAAATGATAGAATTAAATTCAGTGAGCTTGTTTCACGGCAACACGATGCTGCTCCAACCAAGTGGTGATTACAGACACTAACACCCCAAGAGTAATGAACATTTAATTGGTCTTGTAGTGATGTCTAAACATTTACTGTTTTTGTGTGGTCGTGTAATGAATGACACATGGACAGATAACGAACCACAGACCAGCGATTGGGGACCACTAATATAGCATATACGTGCTGTTAAATAGTAATTAATTTACCGTTTATTTTCCACAAGTGTATTTTGTAAGGGAGACTATTTCTCACTAGTACTATTACTGACGGTTCATGACTATAAGTACACCATTAGCTGTTTTTTACAATATTGCCAACAACATTGCAAACCAGGACAGACCCACCAATATATTTTACTCAAACACAAACATTGATTATTGCATGTCTCTCCGACTCTTCTTCTGAATTTTTTTCAAAAATTGGATCCAAAAATATCAAACTTAGAATCCATTCTCCTTCTGTTAAATTAGTTTCTTGGCTGCTACTCTTCCAAAAAGACCATTCCTGACCTTTAGAAGGGTCAAGTTGGCATTGAGATGAAGCTGCCAGATGCTGAGCCGGGTACTTGTTGTAATTCTTTCTTATAGTCATTTTATATCCGTTCGACAGCTCTTTCTTACCAGTCTACCTCTGTGTATCTTCAGCCTCATTCTTCCACATCAGCAACTTGGCCTGCTACCATTTCAGCTTGTTCCTCTAGCTTTTTGTCATCCACAACATCGTCCAATGGAACCTTCAGAGCACTGTGTTATCACAAAACATCTAGAACTTCCTCGGCAGTAATGCTGCTCAAGCACATACACATTAGCAACAGCAGGATCTATGATATGTCAAATTTAGTGTTAGATTTTGAACTTGGGAATCACATTGTGTTTTATAGGAACTTGAACTCAGGGTTCTGAATCTCAAGTTCACCTGCTGAACTCCACAAATTAAGAATCTCTGCAGAAGGGGACTTTTCCAGTTCCCTAATTAAGAGGTAAGGCTTGCGAATGGCGACTTCTCTAGTGGTGATATATTTAGCATCCGTTTTCAGGTCCAGCTAATTTGAGTGCATTGAACTTAAAGACAGAGCCAGGCTCTTTTTCCCGTTTCTCTCAGCAATGTCTGTTGAATTGAATGGCATCATGGGAGTTTAGAGGTAGACCTGCAACAATAATGTGATTAATAAGGGTGTCACCTGGAGTGCCGAGCTGGGAGTTCAGCCACATCCCCAAAAGGGATCTTATCTAAACATCTACACAACATAATGCAGCAGCCACTGCCTGTGATGCATCTTAATGGTGTTTATTAAAACTATTCCTGAGTGAACTGAACTGTTCGTACTGAATACTAGAGACATGTGATACATGACTTCATAAATTACCAATGTTAAAGACTTTGATGGTGCATTTTCCTCAGCATTATATATGCGAAAACCTTGAATCTCTCGTACTGTGTGAGTCTATGTGGTGCTGCTGATCAGTACACAGTAAAGAAAGTCATTGGACTTTAAAAGTTAATTGGAGACACTATATTGATCTATAGCCACTAGGGTGCATAAACCTGTGAATTGGTTCCAAGCTCGTATAAATAGAAAAGAAAAATGAATTACTAGCAAAATTTACAAGTGATTGTCAGATAAAGAACATGGTACAAGTTCTTGATGCTAGCTCATTACAGATGTTTAGCTACCCCTGCACTGTTTTTTTGCCAAAGAGCAAAAAGGTCAAGGTCCTTTTTGTATGAAGTTTGCATGTTCTCCCTATGTCTGCATGGGTTTTCTCTTATAGTCCAAAAACATGCATTCAGGTTAATTAGAGACAAATGGATTGTCCTTGTGTGTTTTTTTCATCTGCCCTGCAATGTACATGGGGTTTCTTTACTCTGGGATAGTCACAAACACACCCCATGAGCCTGAACGGATAAGCGTTTAGGAACGAGAGTAAGTACACTGCTAAAGTGTCTGCTAAATGTTGTTTGTGTACAGAGAACACTGGATTAGTCACACTGTAAAGGGCTAAAACGAACATCTCCGTAAATGCCTTTGTTCTTTATTGTAAATTCAAATTACACTGAGAGTTTGTTTGCTTTTTCCTTTTATCTAATTTCCCCCTAATTTATTCAGACAATTTGCTGTGGTGTCTGTTGCCTCTGCTTCCACGGTTGACCCACTCCAATCTTCACTGCTCCTGTAAGCAGGCGTTCAAATAGCCCAAACTTTCTTTGTTTTAACAGCAAGAATGCACACCCAATTTCCTACACTTGTTCGTTACACAATCCTTCTGCCTCAGGTCACAGAAAAAAGAACTTTAAAAAAAAAATTCCGTCAGTACACTAACCACAAGTTTGTTTTAGCTTTAATGTTGTAAAGAATTGATTTTAGTATTTAATCTCTCAAATAACCTTACATTATTGCATTTGTAGTAAACTACCTAATATTCAATATGCAATTTTCTCTTGAATTTATTATTTTCCAATACTCTCACATGCTAAGCTTTGTCATTTACAATATTCAGTACTTACTGCCCTGGGAGAGTAAACGCTATCATGCGCTTCATCAAAACAGGTACTCACCTGAAGAAAATGGGGCCATCGGTACTTGGTGAACGCTGCACATAAACTACTGAAGTGGTGTAATTAATAACAAAGTGGGTTAAATATAAAAAACAGATCTTCTAACCCTTAGCTTACTCCAAAAATAGCTGTTATTGCACCAGGGAACTAAACCACTCAGGAGCATCGCCAGGATCATCAGTCACATAACTATTACAAAGGATAGAAAAAGTATATAGTAAATTGAAAGTAGAAAATCCTCAGCATGGATCTCTATATAAGGCAAAAGCTTTTCTCTTGTACCACTTGAGAATACAATGCATTTTTAATAGAATTGTAAATTTTAATAAAATGAAATGTTATTATTGTTAAAGCCTCATATGCTACTGCTAAACAATTGAGCCATCTATTGACCTCCCAGCTAACACCTATTGGTTTGAGGTTGTGTGTCCTATGGCCTCTCGACTGAGCTGTTGTTGCAGACAGTTTTATCTACTTCACATCAATTTCTTGGGGTGACACAGTGGATTAGTGGTAGCACTGTCGCCTCACACTGAGAAAGTCCTGGGTTGGATCCCCGGGTTGGATGATCTAGATCCTTTCTGTGTGGAGTTTGCATGTTCTCCCTGTGTATGTGTGGGTTTCCCCTGGGTACTCCGGTTTCCTCTCACAATCCAAAGACATGCTACCAGGTTGACAGGTTGAAGAGCTAGGATAGGCTGAAAATGAACTGAATTTATAGTTCTTGTACTTATCTTAATTACAAAGGTAGTTTTGAATGCACTACTGAGTGCAGGTATTTATTGTTTTCCATATGCTTGCATGAACTACCAGTCTTTTAGCTGAGCTTTGGTTGATAACAGATGTTTCCACTTCACGTTTGACCAGACACTTCTAACAGCAAAAACCTTTTAATAAAAGGCTTAATGGAATTATGACATTTACAGGACAATGAAAAGTTTTTTTAACCCAATCTCAGTTTCTTAAAGGAGAATGTCGTCGTTTCGTAAAAAAGGAGCTTGAGATGGGTTAGATGTACTCAAATGTAGCAAATGTAATATACCAACACAACAGCCGGAACCCCATCAGGCTGATTACAAAGCATCACAAATGCATTACTCTAGCTGCAACTGAGATAATACTTCTTTACTTTTGTTACCAGTCATTAATATGTGTTGAAGGGACTTCATAAAAACATTCACACACAGTCCACAACATCAAGAGATAACATAAACCTTAAGGATACTTCATGTTCCAACAAATGCCGTCTAGTTAAGTGTAAGATCTCGGCAACCAAACTCAATATACAAATGCAAATCAGGACTTTGAAACTAGAGAATCGTTAATAAAAAGGATTATAAAGTAAACTAGATAGACACTTGAGGTTTTTAATTGCCACTTAATGAACTTGAAAACAATGGCAAGTGGGAGAATATTGTGTTACAGCGAGTTCTTAATCAAGGCTTATTAATCAAAATGCCCATGTTGAAGCTAAACGCAGGAATCGTTTCTCTTATTTGCAGAAAATCAAAGGTTTGTACTTACCTTTCCAACATGACTGAAGGCGCATGTAAAAAACATTTGGAGGAAACGTTTTGGAAGGTAAAAAGGAATATGTGTAACCAAATGGAAAAAAAGGACAGAATGTTTTAAAGAAAATTAAAAAAATAAAAGAAAGTCTGGGTTCATGGCTAATGCTGTGGACCACCCCTCCCTTCCATGGATTACATGGAGCAGCACTTGGATTCAGTACATACACTGTAATGTCATGGTAATTTCAAAAGACACTGAGCTTGCACATTTACATTTTCAGCATTTAGCAGACACAAAGTGACTTTATCCAAAGTGAAAGCTACTGCTGTGACAGTACACAGTCTAAGCAAATAAGGGTTATGGGCCTTGATCAAGGATACAACACTGGCAATCTGGCAGAGGTGATGCTTGATCCGTCAACCTTCTGATTACAAGATAAAGTACTTTAAGGCCCCATCTGGTCTGGTCCATGTAGAGCAAGAAAAAGGTTTTTATACAAAGTTCAATCACACATCTGTGAGAAGTTCATTATATTGTACAGAGTTTGTGGTGTGTGGCAGGGGGAGTGTCTAATGTGCAATTAGTTATACTCTACTTACATCTTTTACTGTGTTTGTTTTAATCAAACCTGTTGCCAGAAGATGAGTAGAATAAGTTTTACAAATTAAATTACAGGACCCTTAACTTACGACCAGTTTACAATACAAACCTTTTGTTTTACTAATGACTTATTTAACTTAATAAGGCAATTTCCAGGTTACGATTAAAAATTCGCAAGTGAACGAAATGTGTGACGTCACGAACAAGTGAGCAAACCTAACTCTCGACATAGGCAGCATTGCAGAACATAGAATGCAGGTTAACTGTTAATAAGTTATCATTTGTCATTTTTATAAAGGTGTACGAGTGCATTCATTTGCAAATTAGTGCTCGTCAGTGACAATTTAATCAGGGACACACGTTGTGCCACATCCCATTGGTTTGTATAACATGATGCTAACTGTGTTAGCTTAGTAAGTGTTCAATGACCCCATTATGCATTGCCCTATTAGAATACTATCCACTTGTCTATGCATACAGTAAGACAGCAAGGTAGCTCATCATGTTTTTGAACACACTTATTATATACAATATTCGGAGAGCGGAAAAAAAGGTTTTTTCTTAATATTTTGTAAAGTTCAACATCAGAATGGCACCAGAGGAGAAGTAGATAAAGTGTATGATGTGTATAATACAGCACACATGCTGTACTGAAATGTGATGTAAGTGTTTATGTACAGTACATTTGATTGAATATTAGTAATGTTTATCATTTAATTTAGGCTTTGAGAGAAAATAAACTTGTATTTATAAAAAAGACTATATACAACATTAGAAAGGTTAGGTAGGGGGGATTTGGATTCTTTTTTCATATAGAAAACTTACTTAATTATGGTTGATTGAATGGCAATGCAACAGTTTGTGGAAGGTCTCCAGAATGAATGTGCCAGTGTACACAAGGATTTGTCTGCACAGGTATTTATCTGCCAATTAGGGTCCTTACTCAGCATTTGTAGACCCCACCCAAATAGCCCGATCATCCCTCCCTAGCAGAAACTGCTCTGCTCTGGGTACTGGCAATTATGCCTGCTAGATGGCAAGCGGTGGAAATGCCGCTTTATGAGAAGTTTTTAACATGTCAAACATAATAACATAATTCAATAATTTATTTATCTTCAGTAAACACTTCATTCTGACCTAGAATTCACTCCCAAAAGAGGGTATCATAAATGCATCTATTAACTTACCTAGGTGCTATTTTGATCAGACATCTTCTTGAGGGTTGGGAAAAAAAGAGTAATCAAGAAAGCCCTTGCAGCTCTGAAGCACACACACACACCAGCTGCTGTGCCACAGTGTTATCCTTATGAGTAGGATAAGAATATATGAGGAGCCATGATAACAAGAAACCGCTCAGACATTATCAACTCAATGTTTATTATATTATTACTCCCTCAACCACCCTAAACGGCATATTATGAGAACACAAAGTTGTTTCGTTTCCAATTATCCCAAACTCTTCTTGCAGCTTTTAATTGACTCAATACTTTCTTGACAGCAGAGTCATAACACACCAGCTCAAATCATCATTAGCAATATGCAAAACTAGAAATGCTTGTGATTCTTTTCTGCCTTTTTGTTTCAAATCTGATGCTCGCTAGAATCCACTGGAGTAAACGGCCTACACAATGTGTGTATTAAATCAAAGGTTGTTCCCTGTGGGCGACACACTGCTGTGATGGAGGTATTAAAGATAGCCTCTTAGTGCTGTAGATGAAAGGTTACTTTAGCCTAGGGGATATAAGAGGTGTTCAGCATACAAGTGAACACGGCGATCTGGCAGATGTTGAAGATAATAGCCTGGTTTACTAGGAAATAAGAAAACTAGCAAATAGAAAACACTTTCATCTTCCTAATTAAAACAATGCTAACTGAGGCTTTAGAAAATCCTAGTTTTAAATCAGAGATATAAGACAGAGCATCTGTTCCCTTTTTGGGTACCGTTTAAGAAAGAATTTCTAATTTATTTCATCCTCGAGTGAGTCCCAGAGGCCAAGTTGATCTCAGTATCTGCCCTGAACCCCAAGCTCTCGTTCAGCTGCTTGTTCAATAGCCAGGTGAATTAACCGCACCTCCTCCTGGCTTAAGGTTCTTTCCATGTGGCGGTACACGATTCGGTAGCAGTGGCTCACCCTCTTCGTTCTGTGGAGATAAAAAGACAATATACGTGAGAATATGCACCTATCAAGTATGTACAATTATTAAACATCTTACATATACAATAGCCCCTTGTAACTCGACTTCCCCTAAACTAAAAATCTTTAAAACTTGACACATTTTGGACCCATTTACACCCTTAATCTCATACATATATTGAAATGAACTGTTTTAAAGGTATTTTAAATATTATACTTGAGTTATTTTCTTTGTACAAGTGTCAAAACAACTGCTTATTTCACATTGATGATGATTATCCGTTTAGTCGTAGCCGACTCTGTCACTTGATGGATCATCGATCCATGAAGTATTTCGGCAATGATAGTGGAGTAGTTTGCCATTGCTTTCTACACCTTTCCCCATTTATCCGGGCTTGGGACCGGCGTGCAGCTGTTTCCAGTTACACGGCTGGGTAAACCTACAGGACGATTC
>JAYDZG010000029.1:17476434-17491212 GCA_034509265.1 Microcambeva bendego | reverse complement strand
TCTGACCACTTCTCTTGTCTACAAATGTATTAATGAACGCAAACAGCCTTGTTCATTGTGTTCTCCCATAACCTTTCTTAAAAAGCCAAAAACAAAAAATAAAGACAAAATGAATTTCATCTTAAAATGTTTTAGACAAATGCAAGCCATCATCATATGTAACCAGGGTTCAAAACAGTGACAGTCACGCTCTCTACCACACATTTCAAAACAAGCCTTTGTATCCTGTCAGCTCAAGCACAACAAATTGCCCATTAGCAACAGATGGAGTAGCATCAGAAAAACTATTCTGCATAATGGCTGCTTCACATAACACAGGATAAAATCAGCTCTCAAGGCAGGTGGAATTTGTGGAAGATGGCGATACATTTACAGGTTGTTTGAAGTTGGTCACTATTTAATACATCTAAATCTGCATTAAATTAATAACTGGACATATCATCAGTACGTGGGATCTCCAAACAGTTTCCACACTTTTATATTTTGGTTGCAGATGGTGAGGATTGAAGAAGGATTAATTGGTAACTGGTGTCTGAGAAAGCTTATAGTTCAGATTTAGCACTGTCTGAGTTCCACCAAACTTTTGTGGTCTTTCCACAAAAGACCGATGTGATGATATGACAGCAGTGGTGCATTAGTGACTACATGCTCAACCAAAGACACAATGCTGGGGAAATGCATCCTAATAGAAGGTGACGGTGTAGGAGAGTGACATAATTTGTTTTAGAAATCCTTAATAATTATAGTTTTTTAAAACCCTGGGTTTCCAAAACAAAAATGAATAAATATAACCAATGCCATTTTTCCTCTTTTCCTATTACAAAGAACATGGTTTCACTGTCAATGTTAACACATACATGACCAGTAGAAACAACTAGTGAGAGGAAAAACTTAAAAGCTCATCAATAAATTATGCATCCATTTACCAAGGGTATGTTTGAAGGAAAATAGAAGTTGATCATAATTCAATTCAAAGAACAACAACACTATTCTTAAATTATGATTTGTTAAAATAGAAATGCTGATTTGCAGCAACGGTTTAGGGAAGGCTGTTTCCTGTTCTATCCTGACTGTCCCCTTGTGCTCAAAGGTCTATAAAGACATGGATAAAAGATTTAAAGAAACCCTAGAGATGAGCACAGAGCCCTGATCTCAGACCCACCGAGCAGCTTTGGAATGAACTGAAACATTAGTTGAGACTTTATTGAGGTGAGGTGGGCATATTTATGATACTGGTAAATGCATATAATAAGATCATTTGAAAATTTAAACAGTTATATTTCACACAAAGCTGCTACTGCTGAGTGTGACAACATGCAAGGAACAGCGTCTTTGAGTGCAGTTTTGCCTCCTCAATAACACTCCATTATTCACAAGCGCCTGTCTGACAATCTGTGAGCTGTGACCCATTATACACACTCGCACCGCCTCCTCTGCTGCAAATTCCACTTTCTCTTTCTCTCTTCTTGACTTTCTTTCCGACTCTGTTGTTGTGGCGAGGTGACAATAGCTCAAGTTACCCCAACTGTCCAGAAATTCTCGGTGAAAGATGCCCCTGAGAATTCAGACAAAGAGGGCTGATTTAAACAGGTCTGACTCTTTCAGCTCAGCACTGATTGGGAGAAGCACTCACATCCACACAGCCAGGAATCCTCAAGCTGAATGACATCTAACCATGTTCACTGCCCTTCTCCATCGTCTTCTCTCTTTGTGCGTCTTTTAAGCTCTGTTTCCTGTCCATCTTTTCTATCCTCTCTACCTCCTCTGACCCTTGCTTTACTCGTGTTCCGTATAGCTTGAGAAATACTCTCAAGAGTTTTCTGGCCTCAACACTGAATCTATGTTCCACTGATACTGATTCAGTTAGTGGCCAGACTTGTGACTCTGGAATTATCTATCATATCAGCATCTGTACAGTGTAATTAAAGAGAAAAACTGTGGGAAGAAACTGGGATCGGACCCAGGACCCTCTTACTGTGTTGTGACAGAGCTACAACATCTGTATTTATTAAAAATACATAATGTGTGCAGTACAATGCATTTTTTAAATGCAAGGTTGACACAAGGGAAGTTGTAGCGGTTAAGGTGCTGGACTAATAATCAAAACGTTGCTGGTTCAAACCCTCCTACTGCCAGGTTGCTGTTGGGTCCTTGAGCAAGGCCCTAAACCCTAAATTGCTCAGACTTTGAATGAAAACATCAGATATATGCTGAAAATGTAAAAGTAAGGTCTACATTTAAAAAAGAAACAGAGAAGTCATGTGACAAGAGCCTACTTGTACTGAATTTTATCTTGTGATCAGTTCTACTGTCTATGGTGCCAAGAGAATAGACGGCACTTCTGCATAGAAGTGATGTATGGCTTTCCCTTTGTGTGATAGTTTTAGAATGCATTAGTTCGTCTGTGTTAAGGGAATAACAATGATTGATACTGTGACTGTACAATCATTTATGTATAGATACAACGATCAGTTATAACATTATTACCACCTTCCTAATATTGTGTTGGTTTTCCTTTTGCTGCAGCTCTTTAACCGTGATGCAATTTTATTCTGACCCCTTTCTATCATAACCAGCAATAAATTCTTCAGCAATTTGAGCTACAGTAGATCGTCTTTAAGATCGGACCACACCGGCCAGTCTTTGTTCCCCAAATACTGTACAACAGTGAGTCTTGGCCACCCATGAACCTGTTGCCAGTGTTCTACTGTTCCTTCCTTGCACCACTTTTGATAGATACTGATCACTGCAGAACAAGAACACCCCACAAGAGCTGCAGTTTTAAAGATGCTCTAACCAGGTCATCTAGCCATCACAATTTGGCCCTAGTCAAACTCACTTAAATCCCTACGCTTGCCCATTTGGTTACTTGCTTATTAATATTATTGTTATTTTATATCATGAATGGGGAGCAATTATAGCCTATAGGTTAGGGTGCTAAACTAGTAATTCAATGGTTGCTGGTTCAAACCCCACCATTTCAGCCAGTTTGCCTCTGCTGGGCCTTTTGGGTCTAAATTGCTTAGACAATACACTTTCACAGTACTGTAAGTTGTTTCGGTGAAGGTTTCTGCTACATCCCAAACTACTTATCTCATGCTGTGCTTTGTTGAGAATCTTGGGACCTTTTCTAAAGTCTTTGAAAAGTATAAGTACCCAGAAATACTTTTAAATGCTGACTCAAAGCTAACATTCTGATTCATCCCAACATTGTTTAATGAAGTTCAGGCAGAATTCTGTGCAAATTTAAAGCAAATTCCCCAACACATTATTAAGGAGCTTGCTTTTCGAGCGCTGGGAAAGTGTCATGCCGAAAAGCTTAATTCTTTTGCAAATAAAACCCCAATGAATAATAGATGTCATATATATTATGTTTATAAAAGGAACCGGTATAATTTCACATGTGCAGGCAGTCAGCCAATGCAAACGCAGAGACACATCTCCCGAAAAGACACACTGTGATCAACAGACTCACTTTACGCCATCACACACACAGATCTCTGATGAGAAAGCATACATCAAAGTGAGCCTGAAAAAGCCTTACATAAATCCTTGGATTTTTATAAAAGCTGTTTTACCGGGGGAGGTCTTTCATTTTTCGGACCAGCTTCCGACTTTAAAGCAGACGCTGAATCACTGATTGCGGACACGTGTCTCGTAATCAAAACCTAAACCCGTGAATCTGAAACTAAATACAGACAGATGTCAGCAGGCCCTCCATGACAGCAAATTATCGTTTACCTCCAGAGAGGCGTGTCGAGACTATTCCATCAACACACTGCTTGCACACACCTGCCAGCGTGACTGACAGCTCTGTCCACTTTCCTAATTATACCCAATTACATCAGACAGTATTACACAGTTTTATTTAAGGGCCCATCGATAAGGAATCGGGAAACATGTCAAACAAACATTTTAACATAAGTAGTAAAGAGCAATACAAAGAAATATTAAGGAAATAGCTGCAATGTCAAGATGTGAATATCACTGGAGAAATATATGAGTATCCTACAATGACATTTCTACACCTTAGGATTGTCTGTCATCTAATGATGAGAGAAATTCTCTCCCAGCTGTTTGACATTTAGAACTTTCTATAACTGACAACATTTGTAGTGCTGTTTGCCATTCTATTCCCTGTTGGAGTGGACTGAGTCCTCTCTGTGTGGAGTTGCATGTTCACCTTGTGTCTGTGTGGGTTTCGTTCAGGAGCTCAGGTTGAGGTGTCAAGTGAGGTGAATCGGAGACACAATTGTTAAAATATATTTATATATACTTGAACTGAAGAATCTAGTGTAACAAGTATTTACACATCATGTAATGAATGTAACCAATGTCTAAAACCTCATAAAAATACAAATAAAAAAATAATAAAACAGTATCATACAGAGCCAAATGTTTGAGATCACTACTGATAAAGTTTACTTTTAGTACCTCACTGTATATGTAACCAAATCTTATTTCTACTAAAAGTGTTCATGTCCAAACCCAATGGTCATTAAATGGCCATTAAACGTGAGCAGGTATAATTTATAAGTTTCAAGGGAAGCTGGAAATACACTGAAACAATGGAAAGATGTTTGACAGTGCTTTACATTCGGGGGCACTGGGACGGTGGGAGCCCAGTGAGTAGAGTTTTGGGCTATCAACCAGAGAGCGGCAGTTCAAATCCAGGCTCTGCTATGCTGTTGCAGTTCCAGGGGTGCTGTACAATGGCTGACCACAGTTTAAAAAACAAGCTGTGATTTGCAAAGAAAGAATTCATACCACCCTAGTTGCTTAATAGAAATATAACAAAAAATGTAAATAAGCCTGTTAGTCTGTGAAGCAACAAAAAGATACAATTCAATAAAGGGCCAGCTTTTGCCAGCTCACTTCACTACTGCTGTAACAAGGGGAATTTTGATGGCCCTTTACATGTGCAATTGATCCTCTCCAACAGCCATTCATAAATTAAAACACACCAATCTAGTTAAACATTTAGCAATTCAAAAATCCTTTAAACTGCCGCAACTATAAATACTTTTTATGGTGTTTAAACAAACACACTATAAAAAGTAAATCACTTACCCGAGATAAAGATTGTTCCGGCTTGGAGATCTCTCTGATGAATCCATTAGTGTTAAAAAAAAATCAAACAAACCACACCATTTCCTGTTTAGCCTCAAATGTCCTTTTCAAAATCCAGCGGGGTTTTAAGAAGTGTGCTTAATACTCTTAAATCATGAGGGAACTTTAAAACAGAAAACTCTATCACTGTGTCAATTCTAATTGGTCAATGGCATTTGATTGACATTCACATCTTCCAGCTGTAGACAGTTTGGATGGTACACCGAAAAGATTGGTCATGTGCACAACAGTTTGAATGTATGGCAAACCAAAAAAGTGCTAAATGTTCTGTGGGTAAATGTTCTATTAAATGGATCAGTTCTGCAGAATGATGATTTATTATTTTAGAATATTTGCTTCACATGCTTTGCATTGATATATAGAGAGCTAGTTTGACCATTGAGCATTGAGACATGGATCATAACTGCTTAGTTGTTTCAGAGGACAAATATATTGAATTGGTATCAGTATCAAACAGAAAGTGGTATCAAGCCAGCCCTACTTGGCACACATGGACAAACCGATACAAACATAATTTGGCAATTTTGGTGTGAAAAATCAACCTGAATGAACAATTACAATGAATGTAAATGTCAGTTCAAAGGCAGGGATTTCTAAAATGGCACTGGCTCTGACACCTGGATTGGCAATTCATGGGTAATAATGATAAGGCTTTACTCATGTCTGTGACAAATGTAAAAATCCAGCAAGTTCTGTCAAACTATGAGTTATTTTATAGACAATTTCAGCTTGTTTTAGCAGTGCAGAACCCTGTGCAGAGCTAATACAACTTTAGACTGCTTGAAAACAAACGTGTGAGAAAATTCATGTTTAAAGATGTCATTTCTAAAAGAATGCAATTTTAGGTACTCCTTGTTTCCTATACTCGTTAAAATGCATCACTGATTGTAATAATGCTCCTTATTTTAGTGACAATACTTCAATTGTAGTGTTCAAGACTATACTAATACCCCACCCCACCCCCCCAAAAACCCTTTCATTACAACTGTTTCTAAATTTAGTTTAATAAAAATGTCCCGGTACCAAAATTAACCAGTGACAACCAAGATTCTAATTCTTCATTCTGTGTTTGTGTTATGTACAGTGGTAGTTTATTGGGAAAAGCCCTAAAGTATTAATCAGAAGGAGTTTTAAGTCCCAGCTCCAAAAAAGTTACCTCAGTTGGCTCTTAAACTAGTGTCAACAAAGGGGTTAATGCAAATGTTGCAGTAAATGTTGCAATACACTTCTGGCACAGAAATGTTTTAATTTCTTTTCAAATAAGAGTATGACATGCGTAAAAATACCCCAAATCAGAAAAAAACTGGGACAGAATAAAAAAGTATTCCTTACATTTACTTTAATTTGATTGCAAACAGAATGAATCAAATATTTCTCATGCTTGTCTGCTCAACTTCATTTCATTTGTTAATAAACATCCATTCCTGCATTATAGGCCTGCAACACATTCCAAAAAAATAGGGATGGTAAAGAATTTAGCACTTTATAATGTTACCAAGTGATATAGTGTTTCAGCTTCTATTTTGACAGGGTAGGCATTCAGCTTAGCTTAACAAACTTCAAGCAAAGTCGGAAGCCTTTACACACTGAAATTCCTCCATATTCCTTGAATTGCTTAATGATTGTGTACTTTAGAGAAAGAAATCTTCCAATTTTTCTTTTAGGTACATTGTCTTTGAACAACTGACTATATTTGGTTATCAAAGACTCATTCTTGGACGCTGCTTTGCATTCAACTCTGATTACAATCACATGTTGACATCACCTGTTCGGAATCACATCATTATTTAGTTTATTCATCTCACTATCATCCTAAACTGCCCCCAGCTTTTTTTTTAAATGTGTTACAGGGCTGAAATGCAGGAATTGGTAATAAATGAAATGAAGTTGAAGCTGAAATATCGTGTTCATTCCAACTGCAATCAACTACAATTCCAAATAAATGGAAGAAACAATTATTTGTATTGGAAATTTTCAAACTGTACCAACTTTTCAATCCTAATCAGCAATCAAATTACCAGTTTAGACCCAAATAGCACCATCCAGAAGCACGATTAAAAGTTTCAACTTCAAATGATAAAGATTTATCAGCTCATATAAAGAGACCGTTATAAGATTCCATGTACATTTTAATATCGTGTAATTTATTGGAATGCTTTTTATTTAGTGCTCATGTTGGTTATTAATCACACACCAAGCTTAGAAAATGTGATGTGTTTGGGATTTGTTTATATTTAATCATCTTATTAGACACCTAAAATGCATTAGTGTTTCCTCCCATGTAATTATTTCTTTGAGCTTAGATATTCTTAGGTCATACTATCAACCTGGTTATCCTCCACTGCATAGCTTCTTCACACTATAATGCAGGTTTTGTTGCTTTTAAAATACCTCTTCGTCTTCATCTTTTGGCTGCTCCCATTCAGGATCGCCACAGCGGTTAGGTATCTATGGAGCAATTGTTCATCTTCAACCCAACCTGTTGGAATGTCTAGGTACCCCTACTTTGGGCTTAAACCCAGGACTTGTTATTGTGAGTCAGCATCGCTGCACACTACTCCACTGTGCCGCAAGTTTTTTTTTTTTTTTTACCAAGGTACCAAAATAATGACATATGTACAATTGCGGTTAAGTGTGTACTTACAGCTGAGTCTATGGAAACCTATGATGATTTAACATCTTATCTCATTTCACTGCTTCCTTCTGATATACTGGAGTTGAGAACTTTAAAGTCAGCCAGACTTATTGAGTCTATCAATACTGCTGGCTCACTCTACACCACTGTCTCAGGCTAAATCAAAGTCCCCTGGAGGCACGCTACTGCTATTTTAAAACATGAAAAAGACTGCAGACCAGCAGAAAGACATCGCAGACATAATGAGCTGGTGGTGGAAAAAAAATTGCAAATCAAGCAAAATCAAACAAAATCTGGTTTTAATAAGAACTACAAATGAACTATTAACTATTAAATTAAAGACTTAATGAAATACAAACCCTTAAGTCTCTTAAATATTAATATTTTTTGCTTCCTGTATTTTTCTAGTTTGAAAACCAAAGACAAATGTCTCCTGTTTGCTACTTTTCAATACTCACAATATTGAATTACAGATGTAAATAACATCCATTTTGAAAAATATAACTTCTAAACTAGATTTGGCATTGTTTTATAAGTGCAAAAACACCTCACAATGAATTGAATCAAAACACATTTAGCTAAGACTGTAGCTACTGCTGACTGTTTCAGTAACTGCTCCCTCAATTCTGTGACTGCAGGTGAGGTCGATTTCCACAAAAAACTGGATCTCAGTAATTACAGCATGTCAATTTCCTTGACACAATGGTGCGACAGCAGATATGACAAAAATACCCATCTCGGAAAAATTGCAAACAACGAGGCTTCAACATGTTGCATCCATTATTAAACTACAGAATGATGTCCACTGAAAGAATCTCAAAATATGAATCTGAGGTGAATAGTGCCAGAATCTCGATTCATCTCAAATGTAGCCCATATGCAATTATTTTAACTCTGCTGGGCTTTACTTCAAACTTTTTAAGCAATGCATGACCTGCCCATTACGAGAACAAGTTATTATTCTTGTGCTGTACACTAGACATCTGACCATTATATCACAGGTTGAAATTTTGGGTCAGAGCGGAGGGTCAGCCATTGTATGGCACCGCTGGGGCTGAAAAAGTTAAGGGCCTTGAACAAGTGCCCAAAAGTGGCTGCATGGCAGAGCAAGTTTTTTTCCAGTTGTTCAAAGCTCTACCAACACTAGGCTACCACTATGTCCTTAGGATGTACTGTTCCTCTTGTTAATGGCTTAAAGTTGGTAAAGACAATCATCATTAACACTCAAAATAATGGTTGGGTGCTTTAAACCATACAGATTGTAGTGATGGTGCACAGAACATGATTTGAAAGCAAATGTTCCCCTTTCATTTAATTGGCATCCAAATTGCAAAAACTGGTACAGATATGAAATAATTTTGAAAAATAATTGTATTTAATATTTGTTTAGGTTTAAAGGCTCTTAAAGACCATTAGGACCTGGTTGAGCCAAATCTCCAAGAGAAACTTGGAAGTGAAACTAGAACCTTTGGTACAGAAACTAAAACTGTTTGTCCTAAAGCATTAATCTTAACACTGAACTAATAAAAACACACAGTTCCCTTATCTTGGTAGCAAAAGTCCTTAGAGCAAATGTTCACATAATTACCATTTTCCATAAAAATGATTGCGATCTTTCCACATGCCTCTGTTATTAGATTTTTTTTTACACAGAAGGAGTATTAAACTGAAAACATATTACACACAAAGACAGCTTGAGTAAAACAAGTTGTACAATGTGTGTAAAAGAAAAGCACACATTAGTCAGGTCTCATTATGATGAATTACAGCGATTATCCAGGTAGGTTATCAGAGGTATCTGGAGCCATGCTGATTGCAGTGCATCCCACAGCTGCCAGAGTGCGTACAGAGAAGGATCCATAAAGCGAGCACAATGAGAACATTTGTCCCACAGATGCTTGAGTACGTGACTTGCAAGGATGGATTCATCCCAACATCTTTTAATGGCAACCTAACACACATCTTATATACCCTACTATTTAAGCTTACAGTTAGTTGGTCATGGTCATGATAATCTGACTGGAATGTGTATAGCAAATGACTTCCCAAATCCACATTCTCAATTTTTTATTCGCTAGGTTATACATTTCTGAAATCAGACTATATCTATTGGTGTGATGTAACCAACACAATAGCTTTCTGGCAGCTTTCAGACAGTGTATTCTCTCTTAAACCTTCCTGCACCAGTGTTTTAGGACATTATCGACACTTTGACCGCTGTCTTCATCATCATTATTATATTAGCAGCCTGCTGCTGAAGAAGGATGAGTCAGCACTACTGCAGTACTGAAAAAAACACAGTGTGAATAGCAGAAAGCACCATTCTTCCTCAGGGTACCGCAAGAGATTACCAGGGCCAGACATTACGTGATCGGACGTCCTCTGGCATGGACGTGGATGGCTAAACGTTTATTAGGGGTTTTCAAGGACAGACAGAGAGGACGGAGGTCTGCAGACCTCAGGATGATTTAAACATACAGCCGAACAAACTAAATTGCAATCAAACTTTGTGGGAAGATACATGTATGACAAATGGAATTTTAAAAGCAGATAACATGTATATAATAATGACATTGCTGACCAACACTCAGCATGGACCACTCATCACATCTGCATGATGCTTATTCATAGAAGTCATTAAAACAGAAGGAAAAGGACTGCTATTAAAAAATGTGGAAAAAAAGACAGAGACAAATGAATGCAGTCTTGTTTTACGCACTGCAGGTTCTGGCACTGGCACACACACACACACACACACACACACACACACACACACACACACACACACACACACTCACACACATATACACACACACAGTGTCCTTAGCCCTAGGTGAACGCAGCTAAATCAGTTATTAATCACACAGTCATAAACCTCTTAAAACTCACAAAACTTTCATTTGAAGTACAAATTGTGACTATTTATAGTAAACATGCTGAATTTTGGCATTACCCAACAGCTAAACTTCACAATGATCCCATATTGATGTTAATGACTTTGGTCATTACCATCATCATCACTATCAAATGGCATTAGACAAAAGTCTGAGGACTTTTGCAGAATCTGAGAACTCTCTCTGGAGGGCACCCATACATGCTGATCGTCTTCCCTGAGGTGGATGGAATCTTCCAGCAACACCACACAATGTCATTTAGCTAGAAATGTCCAACATTGGTAGGAGGAGCATTGTTAAGACTGCCAAGTACTACCCTGGCTCCCTAATTCACCAGACTTGAGTCAAGTTGAGCATCTGTTGATCACCTTGATCTCTGTGTTTGCTTAATGAATTATCTCCCAAACACCCACCAGCAGCCGTTCAGAGACAAACGTCAACCTAAAGGACCAAGCATATTGATATGTTACTCTGGATGTAAGCTGGTGGTCATAATAAGACCAACAGTGTATGACCAATGCTGGTCAGCAGTAGGCAGGTGTTTTTGGCTTTTATGGATAAATCAAGTCATTGTCTCAGTATGGCTAGTACAAAAGGACTGAAAGGACGCTGGTTGCTTGAAATGTATTATTGTATATTCAACTCCATGTTCAACAAACTTTTAATTTTGGAAAAAAGTGTATTGAAATCCCAACCTCCAGATGAGAACATCTTCCTCTGTATGTATCAGCTGCAGAAGTGTGTGCTTGAACAATGTCATGGATTGCAGGGCACCTCACACCAGACTACATGTGAATTCACAATTTCAGGATTGTTTCTTTCCTCCTCACTTTTAGCACGACCTGGATGTCAGGTCACCTGCATTAGTTAGTGGATAAAGACGTTTTAAATATGATCAAGCCTGAGAAATCTAGAAGTGTCACAGATGATAGCGCTCTCATGCATGGTGTATATAAATACACAATAGGACCGAAACTATTTGGACACCTGATCCTGAGCTTGTAGGACATTCTATTCCAAAGACAAATGGTTTTAAACAAGGACTTCAATGTGACCAATTCAACTACAATCATAGCTTTTCTTAAAAAGCTTCTTACAAGACTTTAAAGTATGTGAAGTACGTCTGTGAAATTTTTGCACAGGACCACAGTCATGCTGGAACCAGAAAGTACTTTCTCTAAACTGTTGCTGTAAAGTTAGAAGGTTATAATTTCTTTAACACAAGTGGCACCATCCCCTAAGCTCAAAATATGGGGATCTCAATGCCAAATATCGAGTATTACCTCTTAAACTCGACATTTGCCTTTTTAAAAAACACATTTTGCATGAAGTACACATCAAGTGGTGTCGTAAAACATCAAAAGTGGCTCAGGTGGCTCAAGCCCAGCACAGAGCTGGGATTTCAAATACATGATAGGCTCTTGTTTATTGGGAAGGACAAGTCCGATATGGTCTCCTCATAAGTGAGGAAGCTACAACCTCAGCTGGCTGGTTGATGGTATCTGTGCAAGAGTCATGGAATGGTGCTGATTAATTAAAAACGCCTTCCCCTGCGATACACTTGCTATACTACTATCCATTTATTTTATGTGTGTAGTCATTATAGAAGATAATATAGGTAGGCACAGCATTCAAATGACTGGAAGCAGATTTTTGAATTCCTGTTTTGAGTGGCCCGAAGCCAAAACAGCTTGAAATAACATTTATTAAGCTCATTGTGGAGTTAGCCATTACTGGACAAGTGTGTGGGAGGGATAGAGGTCAGTGTACAACTAAAAGGCAGCGTGTGACACTGTCACATTCCCTTGTTATATTTCCTCCTTTATTTTAATGATCTTCCATTTAACTGATGTCTTGATTATTTCATTAGTAATTCATTGATCTGCCCATTCATCGATCAATAAATAAGCCAACCTGATTAAAAATCTTGTTCACTTTAATCATCATTTATCATTTTATGAATTATGTAATTCATTTCCTTTCTTTTTCTTCTGTATATTTTCTTTTAAATAAAAAAAATGTTTGTCTTACTTTGGATGAGTGAACTGGTCTTGCAGAGTGACTTTTTCCACCAGATCACTTCCTATGCTGCGCACCAAATCGTAGAAATCATTCTCTGTGTAGCCTTCTGCTGGCAGCCAAAAGGAGATGTCATTGAAGAGTGGTGGATATTTACTGAAGGCCTAAAACACAGAGACACAACATCTACTGAGAGCTGATGGCTAGGACAGAATGATCAATTATACATATCAGTCATCTAATTATTCTTGCAATACATGACATGAAGAATGATCAGGAGCACCATTAAAGACATAAAAATCGCATTATCTGTCTGGTGTACATTTATTGGCCATCTTCTACGCTATACCTACCATAAAGGTGCACTTAGCAGGTAGAACATTTTGACTGCCACCCATCAGGTGCATTTTGTCAACCATCCATTTATTTACACGACCTATAAAACCCTTCTGAGCATATATTATTCGAGCGAAAGAGCTTTAATGACACTATTAAGGAAAGACATGGTAGTGGGTGCTGCTCTGGTAAAGGTAGAAAAGATCTTGTTGGGATTTTAAAATGTAGTTTCCTCTTTATTAGGAACGCTGTTAGCACTTGCTGTATGCAAGACTAGTTCTATTTCCTCTTTCATGCTCTGTGAGTGTTAATCCACACCTACACCATCATCAATAGATTTTCTAATCACTATAAGCTGAACCTTTTTTCACCCATGCACTCTGCACAGGCACTTCACTGTTTGCCAATAAGTGCACACAGCACCTGAAGATCCACTAGTACGGTCACCTCTCCCTAGCAGAACAATGTCTAAGCATTTTCGAGCTGATGTACTAGCAACAATACCTTACTGCACCACATGGGCACACACTTGAACAGTATTTTGACTGAATAATGAGAGAGCATCTGATACTTCCTTAGCGGTGAACGCAATTCCATTATTCAGTTCAGCACAACTTTACTCCCCAAAAAATAACAAATATCGTGGACGATAAGGTGCAAGTTCTTTTCAAACATAAATAAATTCTTATTGATTTAAAAAAGTGTAAATGTGTTTATTTATTTAATTATTACTGAGAATGTGAACACAGCATGTCATGCCAGCTCATTCCATTAGTTTGATTGGTTGACACAATGCTAACTGTGTTAGCTTAGTAGGCAAAAAACGTTATAAATATAAATAGTCCTTTTGAATAAGTTATTTTGCACATTTGTCAAACTCCCCAAGTATTAACCAGAATTCTGGAAAAGTTGGGTTCTATTTGGGTAGCCACACCCAGGCCTGATGACTGTTGGATCTGTAGAATCAACAAATCAAATATGGGTCCTATCTAACACCCTGCACAAGGCGTGTCCCAATGCTCATTGCCATCTTACACCCTGTGAACAGTCTATTTTCACACATTGTGTCTGCATCATTAAAATAGGCACAGTCTTCACGCCGATGAGTGAAGATATTAATGCAGATGGGCGTGGTAGTCTGAGGTGCGTTTGGGTAAATTACTGGTATTAACAATAAACAAAAAATAAAATAATTTTACATCATTCTGTTATAGGACAATGGCTATCCATTTAAAACCTGCAGATTAAACATTTTAAGTTTCATGCCTTTAAGTTTCAACAGAGCATGAAATGGTTTTAAATTGAAAGTAAACCAAAGCACACGCTGTCATAGATATTGAAAGTGAAACTTTCAAAATGCTTCAGATGTTTTGATAAGTCAAGCTTCAATATAGCTCGGAGCATTCTTAGAGGCATGGTATGTGTGGAACATTACTGCCATGCGTCATGGATGTATCTTGGATGCATACAAGGACATTACAGGACTTTAGAAGTTGTGATGCTGAACTGCACATGATAAATGAAAAAACGCCTGCAGCAGCACACACAGGAGACCAGAACAAGAGATCACTCTGCACAGGAGTCATCTGTAGCCTAAATAAATGAAATGATTCGATAAATAGGCCAAGTGTTTATATAAGGGGCATTAAAAGGAATGGTGTACTGGTGCACAATCGTCTTGTATTTGGACATTTTAAGATGCTCACTTTGTAGTTATTTGATCACTGTGTTTGACTCCATCACCGAACTGCTTGCACACCTTCA
>JAYDZG010000029.1:17460282-17470966 GCA_034509265.1 Microcambeva bendego | reverse complement strand
ATATATAGGCATCCAGACAGATCATTCAAGACTATGTATTTCAGCAATAATAGTGGTTTTGCCCAATAAAGCAACATGTATGTGTTTCTTATTTTGAATAAAGTAGTTTAGTAAAAGTTACTACAAAATATTTAGTACTAACAAAAAAGTTAGTAATATAAAGTCTTGTGAGTTAGTCTAAAGAAGCAAGCTCTCGTGGACATCCCCAGCCAGCGCATAGATTTGATCAGTTCCAATTCCAGCAGCTCAATTGATGTACTAAATGATACAATGTTTTTATTCTATTTTTATATTATATCTATTAACAACAACTACAGACGAGAGAAGTAAAAAGTAAGAAAAATTAACTTAGTAATGTTTACTCTGAGTACATTTTCAATTTGTTACTTTTTACTTGAGTAGATTGAGTAGACAACTAACTTTACTCATACTTACTGATAGTAAAAATTCATCAAATTAATAATACTTTTTCTTGAGTACAATATTTTACTACTCTTTCCACCTGTACGTGCTGCCCCAAAGTCTAACAACTGTACTGCACTAAAAATAAGACAAATAGAGTGGCTCATGGGTAATGAACCCTTTAACTGTGTTGCTGTAGAGTCAGTCCAGACTTAGAATATGCTTAACCATGCAGGTTTTTGTCAGTTCAGAAATGTGTAGTTCCTGTAACTGAATATTGTGCAGAACTAAAAGATTGTGTGGGATAATGTGCTGTGTTTTAATTGCCCAGCAAAATATAGAACACATCACTGGAGGTGCACACATGTACCTTTCAAAGCAAGCTTACAAACAACTTTGAATTTCACTAATTAGCAATAAAACATATTTTACCTTCTGATTTGAAGCACAGCATTAATTAGAGTGTGCATCAGACACAACAAATCATCCTACACAGCAAGTCTTAACTGATCACTTTTACTTTTAGCAAATCTCTGTCAAGATCAGAACACTTTGAGACTATTCTATATCTTCATTACCATGTAGCAGGCTTATTAGGTAAGAACCGGGAAATGTTAAATATTTATTAGGACCCTGTGTCCTCATGGTGAAAGGAATATGTGAATTTAGTAATGCATAAGCAAATAAATCAGTCTACTGGGTCTCCCGGATGAAGACTGCATTCACTTTGACCTGGTTTCTTCTTTTAATATTTATTTTTAATTACATGTTGTACCACAGAGATTAATACCAGAAATAGCTCTGTGATGAATTGCCACCCGGTTTTCCTGCCTTGTGCACAGTATTTGCTGGGAAACTGACCAGGATACAGCAGCTGATGGAAATGAAATGAAATGAAACAAGAACAAACATTTGAATTATAAATAGTGAAAAATAAATAGTGTTTTGCAGTACAGTATGCTTCTGCCTACCATGCCAAAAAGTCTCAAGCTACACACCAACCAACACACCCCTTTATATACCCGCTTATACCCCAACCAGCCTACAGAACAACTGAATGAGAAGGAGTGTCCAAACTATTGACTGGTACTGTAAATACCCACCTATAGGCCAACATGTATTTCCACTTACATAGTCACTCACATTCACCCTCTTATTTACAACACAACTATACTTCCACCTACAGACACAGTCATCTTCCAACACCCATATAAACACCCACTTACATTCACATACACACCTGTGTACACACCTATTTACTGACTAACCTACACATCCACCAACACAGACACACACTTACCCTCCAACACCCACATAAACCCACTTGCAGACCCCCCCCCACACACTCAGAAACACTTACTCTTCCAACACCCACATAAACTCCCACTTACATACACAACACACCTACAAATCCACCAACCAATAAGACTCCAGCTATACACCAACACCTTCACCTACAAACCCACTTACATACCATATCTACACTTTCAACCACACACACACCTACATTCCCACCCATCTATACTCCCACTATCCTGAATCTCTGTAACTCCTGTAATCAGGTCACCTTTATTTAATGGTTCATCATAATATTAGTATATTTTTATTAGTATATTTCTATTGCTAGAAACAAGTCCATTTCTTTTTGCTATCACTATATATATATATATATATATTGCTCAAAAAAGGGAACACTTAAACAACACAATGTTACTCCAGGTCAATCACACTTCTGTAAAATCACCCTGTCCAGTTAGGAAGCAACACTGATTGTGAATTAATTTCACCTGCTGTTGTGCAAATGGAACAGACAACAGGTAGACATGAGAGGCAATTAGCAAGACAACCACTATAAAGGAGTGGTTCTGCAGGTGGTGACCACAGACCATTTCTCTGTTATATACAGCATGTCTATTTGAAAACTCCCCACCCTTAATATCTCACTTCCAATAAATATTATTAAAAATCGGAAAACACATCAATTTTATTTTCAAGGGGGACACTTTTAAAGAAGATTTTCAGCCTTCATGGTTCAACCCTCTGGGAGGGGTGGACGTTATGCTTAAAATCTTAAATTGGAAGCAGGGTCAAATAGCTCATTTAATTCTCTTTACAATAATACCATAATTAATTATTTTTTGACTAATAGTTTCCACAAAATTGCATTCCAAAAATACAAAAAAGAATTAAATAATAATAATAATAATAATAATAATAATAATAATAATCTAAAAACATAAATCTCAGTGCAGGCAAGTTCTAATAAATCAGGGTATTTTTGAAAATGAAATACAGAGAGCTTCAAAATGATATGCTACTTGACCCCCCTTCCCATTTAAGATTTTAAGGGTAACGTCCACCCCTCCCAGGAAGTTAAAACAATTATTTAAAAGTGTTTTATATATATATATATATATATATAAATGGGTGTGTGAAAATATTTTCATTTACAAAAGGGGGTGCAGCAGAAATATAATATTATGTTTTAAAATTTGTCTTCAATTAGGGAACACAAAAAGTATAATACACACAGTATCAAGAATCGCATCCCATTGTTACACACATTGAAGTATTCATTAATTAGTACGTGAAAAGTACCCGGATGACCTAATCAAGGGCAGCTATTTTTGAGTATGCAAACACAGCAGACTTGTGGTCAGCTAATCTATTCCATAGAGCTTGAAATGCATTCAAAGCAGATGATGAAAGATGGGGAAAGCGGAGCATTTTAAAAATGTTATGATAGTTGACAATCCTAAATAACAGCACGAGTAGCTTTGTGGAGAGTGACATAATTTATTTGGTTTGATTTTAGAAATCATTAGAACTGAGGGAGAAAAGACATCATGCATCACACTGCTTCAAATCTAGTATGTACTGTTCAAGTGTGCCTAATAGCTTGAGCAGGATGCAAATCGATACACACTTCCAAAAAAAAACAATCATGTGTTGTCAGTGTAGACACCTGGAGATAGTTTATGAGAACACTGTGCCACAAAAGCTCGTCAACAATTAATTTGTACTCAAATATATAAAATAATGTCTATAATATTTACAAGCAATACCTTTTTTGTGTGAATTTAAGGTCAGCTACTATTAGCAGCCGTTTGGCATGTATTCCAAATACCAGGATGTCAGACTCTCTCCTAAACTCCTCTACCTGATCCTGCAGGCTAACGTGTACGTGAGATGTTTTTCTGACCTCAGCAATAACGGCAAGAAAGAAAAAAAATGACAATGAAGGGGGATTCCAAACAGGTGCGTGCTGCTGAATACCAATGAGCAGAGAAGCAGGACTTCAAGCAGCTAGAAACATGATTTTAGCTTGAAGGAAAAAGGTATTTTACTGAGCATATAAGAAATATTTTTTGCTGTATCACGTTTGGGTAGCACTGTCTCCTGGGTTTGATACTGAATTGTCCTTTAAGTGAATGTGTTCACGTGGATCTGATCTGCTATAGACCGGCAACCCATCCATGATGTTTCTGTGTGCCTCGCACCCACTTAAAACCTGGAATGGGCTCCAGCGGCCCCTCCCGAGGCCCTGATTGGATAAGCGGTTTAGAAAGTGAGTGATGCATGAGTCAGAGTGAAACTGTGTAACCTTAATAAACTCACTGTCCATTTAAAAAAAGAGAGCCTGTTAAAAAACTGATTTCATTCTACATTTCGTACTCCTGTATAACCTGCATATGTTAAATCAGAATAAAATGTTAACTGTGTCACAGCAGCATTTCTGTACTTGTAACCTTATTAATATTGCAAGATCCATGAATATGAATATTTATAAAAATGCCATTTAGAGTGCCCTGTGCTCTCCTGTTACACTGCTGTTCTACCACTAAGAGAAGGTAGGCTAGCTAACTGCTAGAAATATACAACAGTTATCAAGACAAGACAGCAAGAAGTCAAACCTGTCAAAACAAGAACAAAGATTTTGCAAATAATTTTTACAACCCCAAATCAGGAAAAAGTTGGAACAGTATAAAGATTAACAAAAATTTAAATGTCATTTGGTTTTGCATTGTGGATGTCATTGTGGACGTCATTTGGCTTTGCATTGTGGATGTTACTTTTGCAATAAAACAATCATGTGTTGATATAACCCTTTATGATTTTTTACATTTCTTTTATTACCCTTATTTCTAGCCCTACGTTGTACCTGTCTGAACTTTTGTGTTGCAGGCCTGAACTGCAGGAAGGTATTCTCACCAAATGAAATAAAGTTGAGCAGACAAAACATGAAATATCCCAGGCAGCAAAATCACCTACGTAAATCTGAGACGTGTAGTATCTGTAGTAAAGTCTAAATCCAAAACTCAAAAGCAATCAGATCTAACATAATTTCAACACAATAAAAGACCACTATAAGATTTATTTCACACATATATTCAATTTACTTTAATAGCTACTTCATTTGTTTTATTAACTGACATTGCTAATAATTTAGCCACTAAATCAACCAGGTACCCAAATTCTTTGAATACTGGCCACACACAGGCGTCATTACTCCAACACGTGTTGAATCTAAACATGATCTGAACAGAACCTGGCAACATGAAGTAGACCAGATCTCAAAAAGCATGATGCGACATTCTGAAGATGGTAAAGTCCTAGAACTCCACATGTCTGGAAATGGTTGCAAAGCCAATGCTAAGACTTTAGGACTCCTGGAGTGGTTGTCCAGTTTTACCCAGAATACATACCAAATACTGTGACTAGTCAACACAGTGACAAAACCCCATTCAAATGTCTAAAGAAATGGAGGCTGTACATAAATGTATACAATTCCATAATAAAAAAGACACCACACAATATCTCTCAATTATTAAAAAACCCTTTAGAAAACCACTAAAACATTTTGGATAATACCTGTGTGTTAGTACCCATTAGTGCAATTTCAGAGATACTTCAGTAAGTCATCTGGCCGGAATGATTTAATCTTTATTAAATTCACTCAGGTCATTATACTACACTCACCACTTGTACTACAAGTAACTAACATTAGCCTAACATTTAATATATCCCTGATCATCACTTTTATATAATAATGCTTAAAAGTCCATTTCTTAATTTTATACTGAACATTGTAGTTCTCATTTGTCTTGCAAATGTCAAATGAGCTTAGGCTAAGCCTGCAGAGATAATAGATCCCCAGACCTTCAGCTTGCTGATTCAGCAAACTCCCTGGATATTAGCAGTCATGGACTGATATTTAATTTTAGATTAGGGTAATTGAAAGCATTAAGGCTACATTCACACTAATAACTCAACTGGGAAAAACATTTAGACCACAAATTAGTGTTTAGTAGAAACTTGTTGTTATAAGACCTCAAATTTACAGTTTTAAGAAGTATGTGGGAAGAAATAATGACAGCATATCTTTAGAGTTATAGTGAAATGTAGGGCCAAAAAAAATCAATCACTTGATTTTTTAATTATTATTTATTTTGTATGACATGAATGGCATTTTAGACCGTGCTCTTCTTAATGCACTTTTTAGACGCCCCCTTAGTTATCAGAGATAATTCTCACATTTAAGAAACAGCGCCTTTAACATCAACTGTAGAGATAATAGGTTCACTTGCTGCCTAATATAAAGCGTGGCAGTTTGAAAACTCCCCACCCTAATATCTTCCTTCCAATAAACAATATAAAAATAGGAAAGACACGTCAATTTTTTTTCCAAGGAGGACACTTTTAAAGAATATTTGCAGCCTTTGTGGTTCAACCCCCTGGTAGGGGTGGACATTACTCTTAAAATCTTTAAGCTCGTTTAATTCTCTGTCTAAAATACAATAATTTATTATTTTTTTACTAGTAGTTTCCAAGAAATCGTGTTCCAAAAATACAAAATGTAATTTAAAAAAACAATACAGTGCAGGCAAGTTCTAATTACTTCTATAACTTTGAAATGCAATTTTTTGAAAACTACTGGTCGGAAATTAATAAATTAAGGTATTTTTGAAAAGGAAATTCAACGAGCTTTAAAATGATGTGCTACCCCCATTCCCAGCTTTTCATCTCACCCACTAACAGGTACAGTGATAAAGAAATAATCAGTCTTATTCACCTCACCTGTCAGTGGTCATAATGTTATTCCGTAATATGCACATACAATGTTCCTATTGTGTTTACATATTGCCATTGTTTCAGATTTGTGATTGAACGCTTGCCCACATGTTGAAGTGTATATGAATGTGAGAATACCTGAAAGGTGATGGGGTCGTTGATGTTGGCAAGACGAAACTGATTTAGGAAACGCTCATCCTTGCTCCAGAAAAGTCGGATATCCGGGATGTTGAACAGAACCATGGCAAGCCTCTCAAGACCCAATCCAAATGCCCAGCCAATCTTATTCTCCACACCAGCTGCCAGAAAAAAGACAAAACGTGATTTATTTTTGTTTTACTTTTAAAATCTATTTTGGAAGCAAAGCAATTTGATGAATTTATATACAGTGTGTAACAAAAGTGTTACCTGACAGGCATAACAGCATCCAGAGACAATTAATGGAACTCTTGCAAGCCTAGTAATATTTAAATTTTCAAGTAATTACCAATCCTGTATTTCGGTTTGACTGACAGGAAGCAGGAAATTCGGCAACCTCGTCTGAGGTGACACAATGAACTGAGCCGAGCTATCAAGGGCACAATGATGACTGTTATGAATGCGATTTGCTTTGCGAGCAGACGGGAACATAGGTGGGATAAAAGGTGACCGTATATAATAAACGCTCCTTTCTTTCATTCATCCATCCAGCTTTTCATCTCTGTCATTGTCTGTGTAAGCTCGAGCGGCGTTCCTTCAGAATCGGGAGAAATCTGCTTTATATGGTAATGAAGGGAGAACTCTGGGGTCAGAGCACTCGCTCGGCAAGACTGAAGATATGAATAAATCTCAACTTTATACTAACAGATCAATCAACTTCCCCATCCTGCGTTACAAAGCATACATTAATTATTCTCGTCTCTGTAGACGTGATAAATTATCTTGGCTGCATTGAACTGAAGAATCGCTCTAATGGTTGATAAACTTTTTTTTAAATTGCTAATAATTTTGAATATTCATGATGTGCTATTAAGTAATCCTCAACAATTGCGAAAAAGCTACACTAGATGGTATGTAGATACCTGGCAAGGAGCTTTCTGAACATTCCTGAACAAGTCCAAACCATTGGAACTATGATGTAGTTACTCTGCTCCTTTAAGAGCTTTCAATATTCTGGAAAGGCTTTCCACAAGATTTTAGAGTGTCTTTGATGAGGCATTTTGTTCTTTTAGTTAAAAAGGGCATGTTTGGGTGCCATATGGCACCAAGGGATATTCTGCTTGCACAAGTCCAAGATTGAAAACTCTGAGGCATAATTGGCCATCCTTGCAGCACACTCTAATTGGCTATTTTCGCAAGAGGGTGGGTTGACCGGACTAAGTAGGCGGTCTGTCCAATGCTGTGCAAGGACCCTGAGGTCCAAGTTGTAGCCCCTAACCCTCCATCACTTAAACCGTATATCGTTAAAGTTCTTGGATAAATGCTTCTACTTAATTCTGAAAATGAAAAAAAGGGATCATCTAGGGATTGGACTAGGGTCGGAGGAACCGTGAGCAGGAAATATACCTCCCTCAAATGCAATTGGGGATCCCCAGCAGCGGAAGACTGATTGACTATGCTAAATTCGGTAAAAAGTAGGAGAAAAAGCATGAATGGAAAAAAATGTATTTGTGAGGTCAAATTCTATATAGGACTTTGCAAACTATGTTCAAATTCACCCCAAAAGTGAGTGTTATAGGGTTAGGGGTGGCTCAGTGTGTAGCACCGTCACCTCACAGCAAGAAGGTCCAAGTCCTATGGAGAGCGACAATTTTCTCCAATCCAATAAGATGCAGCCAGGTTAATTGGAGACACTGCATTATACTATACATACCTAGCCACCAGTATGCATAAACGTGCCGGTCTTAAGCCCGGATAAAAAAGAGGGTTGTGTCAAAGGGGTATTAGTCATAAAGTTATTACTCCTCCTACCCTCATTGTTTCCAAAATCCATTGAAGCTCAGTCTAATCAATACAAATGAATACATAAATGAATTAAAAATAACAAATTTACTAATAAATCCTTTAAAGAAAATCCTAGTTCCTGGTTTTTCAGGCTACTACTACAAAGCCCAAACACATAACCCCTCAACGCTGCTAAATGGAACATTTTCCTGCAAGGTCCAGTGCAGAGAGATGTGTCAGGCCAGTGCTCTGGATTGATGGGTGGACTGATTGCTATCACTCGCCTGCCACTGCAGGAAACGAGCCCATCAACGGAGATAAAAGAGCGACATAAAGACGGGTGACGCTGCTAATAGCTCAGCAGCTTCGTGAGTGGTGCCACCACACACGCGCAGCAAGGGACGGCACGTGTCCCAGGCATGGCCGCCGACCTTACATAAACTCGAGAGAAAACTACGCAGTATCACACCCAGCTTCTGTCGTTGATACCAGCCCGTTTCTCCATCCAATCGGAGCGGGGCGGCGTCTGATATGCTTCCATCTGACATCAGTAATGACATCAGCAAGGCGTACAGTCCTTGGCATCACTCACTTTCCCGGCTTGACGCCAGTGTGCCATCCCCTCCCTGCCAATCCCTCATTCCCTCCCTTCATTACTATCGCTCACGCCTATATTGCTCATCAGCCCCCCTCCCCACCCACGCTTCATCTTCTTCCTGTGGATACTGCTTATTTTCTCTTCGCCCGTTCCCCGGTTGGCTTATACTGCTCATTTTACGACTCCTGTATGACTTCCTCTCCTTTTTATAAAAAGGGTGACAAGGTGGCTCGGTTGGTAGCATGGTCACGACACAACAAGTAGGTCCTGGTTTCTTTTCCCAGATGGATTCCCAGATGGGTTTTCTCACACAGTCGAAACACATCCAGGTGCAATCAGAATAATTCAACCCCCTTACCTCAAAATACATTATAGTTATGTGGACAAAAGATAATGAGAATAAATGAAGAATAACCTCTTTAGCGTACATAACATATTTATTGATAGATACTTGAGTCATTTAGACAACATAAGTTGACTAAAATTTGAAATCATTCAACCAACATCTTTAGAACTTTGTGGAAAATAATTTTGCAATACAATGTTTCACATCTCTAGAGTCCTGTTTAATGGCTTCCATGCTGCAACTGCCTTCTTCAAATCCCACCAAAGATTTTCAATCAGATGTAAATGAGGTGACTGAGAGGGCCACTGTAGGGTGTACCAGGGTCTTTTTCTTCATTGTCTAATTATTAATATTAATCTTATACCGAAGAATAGCAAAATATTATACTCTCTCAGCTTTTGAGGAGTCTTTGTTGTCTTTCCCATTTTGCTACTGACCCTGAATTACTTCATGGTTGAGGTTTGCAGCTGATGCAAAAAGATGTTCCCAAAGTTCTTAAAGTCTTACTCATGCTGTAACTCTACTAAAACAACCAGAAAGCTTTGGGAACCACAATATTATCTAGGGTTTGAATCATTGTGACATTGCTGCAATACATAAAACATTTTCATGTATCGTCTGTGTTAATCGGATCAATCCTGTGAGTCATAAACAAATAATCAAATCAGAATCTTCCTCTTTTTAACAACTTTAACAGATAAAAAACAGACCCAGTATAGTATATATATTATTGCAGCCAGAAAAGATTGGGTGTAGCAATGTGCCACAGGAGTCCAGTTTCTAGTTTTAACTAGTGCCTAGTTTATTTTTGGCTGGCCCACAAAAAGAAAACATTGAGAAATACACATAAAACTTGATTCTCTACACCCAGTAAACTATTGAAGTTGCTACTGGGATGTAACAATGTACCTCAGGACAATTGGTGCACATGTGCCACAATTTAAATCGGTGATTCGTTTAAGATGAATTGATATTCAGGCTACTGGCACTATTCATCTTGTCTGGTTCATTTTATAAAGTTGACAGGCTATTATTGTATTATTCATTTATTTATACAGTGAGAAAAATAAGTAATTGAACACCCTGCAACTTCGAAAGTTCTCCCACTTAGAAATCATGGAGGGGTCTGAAATTTTCAGGTGCATGTCCACTGTGAGAGACATAATCTAAATAAAAAATCCGGAAATCACAATGTATGATTTTTAAAATAATTTATTTGTGTGTTACTGCTGCAAATAAGTAGTTGAACACCTGTGAAAATCAATTTTAATATTTGGTACAGTAGCCTTTGTTTGCAATTACAGAGGTCAAACGTTTCCTGTAGTTTTTCTCCAGGTTTGCAC
>JAYDZG010000029.1:17392093-17407416 GCA_034509265.1 Microcambeva bendego | reverse complement strand
ATTCTATATATTTTATTACAATTTATTGCAGACAGTAAAGTAAATTGTAGACTTCGCTGCCGATGAGTTCTGCTTTCATAACTCTGAAACTGCCCATAACAAGCTCAATATTAGAGCTTAAGCAGACAACTGTGGCAACATGTAGAGGTGTGTTTAAGCATACAGGGGTGATGAGCTTTGTCACAAAAGTAGACGATGCTGAAGCATGAAAAATGATGACAAAAGCTCCATATAAAAAAGGTACTTTCAGGCCTGACTGACCAAAGTGAGTGTTTTTGAGCTGTGAGTGTCCAGCCTGACACTCCCAATAACCAAAAAGACCTTCAGTGAACACTGGAGTGGTGGTGAGACTGTGATGCCACAGTAAAGAAAGTGATCCATGATGAACAAAATACACTGACCAGTTAGTTGCATTTAGTAAATATGTACAGGTTTTAAATATGATGCAAGCAACAGCCTTGTGAAAAGTTGTGACAAGAAAAAATTGATTATAAACACCAACACCATTTCACAATAAGCAGACAAGCTAGTAGCTGGTGCGTGAATCAGGATTCAGTATCATGATTCCCATCAAAGGCTTTGCAAGAAAAGATGACTCATGAATGTCCTTATTGACAAGCTTTGTAACAGTATTTCTCAACTTAATAAATTGATAACAATTAAAGTCTTTCATGATCTACCTACCATACAGAGAAATCTTTTAGCATGTAGTGCAAAGTTGAATGTGCTTGACCTTTGAGAACTATTCTTGAGAATCTGTCATGCTACTTATAAATGCAACCATGTGGGCTTGAGAGTGCTTTGGATAACATAACACAGTCCGCCTCCGCATGGAAACTCTATTACAAGAAGTGAAAGCCATACATTCAGTTTATGCAGAAATGTCATCAAGTTCTCTGGGACCAAGCTCATCTCAGTTAGACGACAATAAATTTATTCTAATGAACAGTGCTTTTATGGATTTAAAGGATGATCAAAATAAAATAAAACAATAGCTTTTATTTATATTTTAAGCTGATAAAATGATTACAAACCAGCCCAAGTTCTGTCCACCCGCAAAAATGTGTTTTCTCCTCAGCCCTGCTGACAGTAGCTCCACAGCGCCATCCCTCTCCTATTCATTTATTGTGTAAAACTGTGGTACGTTATTGCAGCTAGCATTACAGGCAGTTAAAAAACTGTTGAAACAAATCAAAAGTACACCCGATTCAATCTAGCAAGACAAGCCAAAAAGAGACATCAGACAAACTTTGGCCCGCGGGCCCCAAATGATTTATACTGAGAACACTTTAACACTATGGACAAGCACAAAGCCAGAACACATTTATCTAGAATTAACTTCATTGCTACACAAGCTTGAAACCATATTAATCATATGCGAACATGTTAAACAGCTGAAAGCTGAAATGATCATCAAGCCTCATAAATCCACTAAACCAACATAAATTACAAATTTCATCAGTTTTAAATGAATTACAGCTTAGCTGTTTGGCAGGAGAAATAATGATATCGGATTGGTATCGACAGACACTCAATTTTCATATTTAAAGTGGTAATGAGTTATGATTGTGTATAACCCTGAATGACATTATGAGCATGTTTGTGGAGAACGGATTTTGATTATAATGAACAGTGGGGCTTTAACTGTGGCATTGCAATGTCACACATCATGTGATATTGGTAAGATGGCAGGTGTAAATATTGTGAACACTTGTGGACTAAACAAGCTTATTGTTTTACCGATCTAATCTAGTACATACTATTTGAGGATACATGGTTTTGGACATACTACCATTAAATCACTAAATCGTCCAGCCCACTGATGATACAGGCTTGTATCCAGCTTTCTTGTATAATCACACCTGCTCACTCGCCACACTCGTTTTTTGCTGACCCGTTCACTTCATTTATTATTATTTTTTTGATATGAGATATTGATGACAATTCTAAATCTATTCTAAATCTACGTCATTCAGCCACTGATGACAACGGGACTATAAAGCTTTTGGATTTTTATACTCATTCACACACCAAGCCATTACTTCCAATACCAATCATCTCTGAACCGTTCCTCTAAATCATCTGTCTGTTTATGACACCACCAATTTTTGGATACTCACTCACACCAGTCATACTCCTCTATCCCTCACAATTTCCAACCAAAATACAAAAAACTTTTTAAAGATCCCAGTGGCATTCAGACACGTCTTGGTGCAGTGAAATCTCTCCACCATCCATTAGGAAAAGGTGAAGCTGTTCTCATATATAACAGGTCCGCATGATCATTAACCTTTCATGCTAATGCCCTATTGTTAACCTAGTTTGAGACTAGAGTCTAGCTGTTCTCTGCACTATAAGAAGGTCAAGCAGTAAAACTTAACAGGACAATGACACCAGGTCACCAGTAACACACACCTTCATGTGTTAGTGCCAGCTCAGCCTTAATACGTTTTTGTCTGTGATTTGCATTTCATTTCATTTTTTATCTTTTTACTATGAAGGGTCAGTTTTCTTTAGAAACAATTGGTGATATGTAATAAAACACCCAAGAAAAGGCACCAGTTCATCAATGGGTCTAGACCAGGGGTCGGCGACACGCTGCTCTTCGGCCTCCTGGCTGTGGCTCAACAAAGGGAAGGAAACTGTTACAGTTAGTTTCATTTTCTTCATTCGGAAAAAAAAAAAAACACATACAACATACATTATTTATGAATATTCACACAAATTACCATTTGCAAATATTCTACAAAAACATATATATATGTTTTAATCTTAAGATTTACAAAAACGTTCTAATAAAACCGCAGTTTAAGCTCTCACAGCGGCTAAAGAGTTATCAAATTAACGAAAAAATGTATTAATTTACCATGCAAATAAATCTATTAAACTCTAATTTATTTTATAATAATTGTATTTGTTTTACAATAGGTTTAAACTTGAGATCTTTTGAACTCCAAAAATAATTTATTTTAATTTTAAACTCTAAAATTAACCAAGGCCACCATGACAGTGTGACCATGGTTGTTTTTTTTTAGTTCCAAACTTGAGGACAAATCAGTTGAAAGAAGAAACCAGTGGTTATCCAGTACCATACCTTCCATGTTCTCTGCGTTTTTATTTTAATTTAGCACAAATATGGAAAGGACTCAAAAAGGCCTGCATAGTTCAGTGTTTATTTCAAAGGAGGTCTACACATGCACACTACCCTTCTGTTAATTGTATTCTATTGTAACATTTTTTTTAAAAAAAAATAAACTTTTTAAAGTTCATGAGCTGTGTTCCCCCTGAGACATAGTCAATCATGTATGTCCAGGGAATCTTTAAAAAGTTTTTTTGTATTTTGGTTGGAAATTGTGAGGGTAAGAGGAGTATGACTGGTGGTGTCTAAAGAGCTGGAAGAGAAGGGAAGATTTTCATGTGACGATGATGTGAAAGCATTGATGCATGTTCAGTTGAGTTTTTAAAATGCAAAAACATTTTGTAGAACTTTTGTCAGTTAAGATAACCGGACTGCTGGAGACTCAAACCCCATTAACTTCTTAAGCAAATTGAGCTACAGTAGCTCGTCTGTTATATTGGACTACATGGGACAGCGTTTGCTCCCCTCGTGCATCAGTGCTTCATTCACATTAACTTAAGGATCAAATGTCCACATGCTGCCTAATATATCCCCCCTACTAACTTGTGCTGTGATGAAGAGATAAGTGTTTTTCTGTCAGTTGCCATGGTCAGTGTCTATAATAAGATAAGCCACAAATCTGTTTAACATGTCAAAAAAAAAAAAAAAACATACAGTGATACAAAATCATGGCCATATCGTCCAGCCCTACACTAAGCTATAAGCTGCACTGCTGTGATTTACATTTCAATCCCCTTATGCAAATCCTCTCAGCTAAATAAATTGCATGCATGAAAAATGCACACAAACATATAAACTCATGTGAACAGTTTTGAATAATGTACTCTAGTCAAACCTAATATTTACGTGATAATATTTAAACTCGTCATGTTAAAAAGGTTGAACACCAAAAACCAAAGTAAGTAAAGCGAAGAAGGAGTAATAATATGGGTTGAGTTTTTGCAAAATGGTACTTAAGCACTTCCCATGGCTCATAAATATTAGGGCCTCTCTCGACCTCATCTCCACCTAAACACCCACGCCAACGGCTCTACCTCAGCCTCCCAAGTCAGAAAAGGATGTATTCTGGGGGCCTTTTCGGTCCAGTTAAACCTGTGCACAATCCATTAGGAAGAGCTAAAGATGTTTTCAGAGATGGCAGGTCCACATGATCATTAACCTTTCTTGCTACTGAAGCATTGACGCCAAAACTAATAAATGAAAGGATCAGAACGGTGAGATATTATGGAGAAGCGCACAAACATACAGCCGAAATAAGTCATTTTATGACCCCTTTATATTAGCATTATTAGTATTATTAATAATAATTACACATTATTACTCATTCTTTCTATGGCTGTGGCAGCGTTAAGGTCTGGGGAAGGTTTTGGTGGAAATCTTTGGCCTGTGACAAAATCCTTTCATAAACACAACAACTGTGTTGTACTGCTGCAACTGGAGTACTTTGCAAAATAATGCAATTTGTACAATATTACATTTGGCACTCTGTGATTGCATTAATTGCATCCTTGCACATTTATTTAAACTTGAACAACTTTCACTGTTTATATCTCCCCTAAGAAACTCTATACGCTGTTAACTGTATCTCGTGAGCCTCATGTACGAACCAACAATTGTCTCTAGTCTTGTCGTTTTCCTCAGTTACTTAGATTAGAAATGGATTTTTGGATTTATTGTATTCCTTTTTTTGGATTTATTGTACTTTTGTTTTCTGCACTGTGTATTGTATTATCTTGCACGTTTGTTCTACGTTGCACCGTGGCCCCGGAGGAACGTTATTTCATTTCAAAATGTACTTGTATGTAGTTGAAATAACAATAAAGACTCTCTGACTGACTGGAATGCACACTCAAACGATTTTGGTAAAACTGTGAATAAACCTATCAACTTAAAATGCTGCCTTGTAAGGTATCTTACATTTGACTGGTATTTTGACTGAAAAAAGAAGTTTAGGCAATCTCAGAATTTAGTGCGGCACAGTACAAATTTTACAGGATATTGCAGATGAATGTGGAGCAACAAATTGAGTTATTTTCAAATGAAAATAAAGGATTATTGTGTACAAATGTTCTGGCTTGTCAGTGACAAGCTGATCAGGAGATATTAGTTTGGATGCCTGTTGCTTCAGGCAGTTGGTTTGAATGGCTGGATGCTAACTGTGTTAGCTTAGGAAGCCAATAAACAGTAGTATTATAAAAGTACTGATCCAAGTAACCTTGCAATTCAATGACTAGAGAAATCTTCTCTAATGAGGCAGCTGCCAGTGTAGCCAATAATAAAACAAGGTTGCTCACTAGGTTTACGAACAGGTCAGGTGTCCACATCAGTGTGGGGAAAAATCATGTACTTCTGCTTGCCCTTCATTTTTCATGTCTGATGGTCTCTGCATTTTGAAAACTTTATTTACATCACTGTTCTACATGGTCACATTCCTTTGTGATGCATTGTACCATTTTAATTCCATCAGCAAAAATGTTTCGGTTGAGTGTGTAACCACTGACGCAGCACTGCCTTCACATCATCACTTAAAAATCTTCGTCTCCTTTAATGCTTCTATGAGCATCCAAACAGGTGGAAAGTGATTTGAAATAAAACATCTATATCATTGGGATGGCTTTTTAATAAGGAATCACTTTGCTTGCACAGTGGGTGATCTTGCAAACAGAGTATACAAGAAATGCTCTGAGCCTCTTGAAACTGAAGTGCAAGCAAAGCAAAAACAAAAAGGAGCCAGAAGACTCTTGTGAGCGGAAGCATGCAGCGGCACTCCATTCAGGCCCAGGGCTCCTCTGAGAGCATGCTGAGCAGAGGGTACTCCATCAATAAATCAAGCGTAGTGCTGGTTTCAAAGAAGTGAGACAGACTGCCAACCTCCATGGACCAGGACACAGATTAATAGGAGAACAAAAATCAACTCAAGGTCAACAAGGCGATAATAATAAAACATGACCAACATGAGACAGAGTCCGTAGTTCTTAATGTTAGCCCACGTTAAATAATTGCTTTGTGTCTTTCATTCGGAACTTATTTCTCCAAGTAGAGTAACAGCAAATAAAGAATTCGATAAATCAAATGAATTATTCTCTGAGCTCAGCGTCAGGCAGGAGGCATGGGATGCCACAGGGTTATTTATTTTCCAGAACGACTTAATCTTGGTTAGAGTAGCAGTGGATCTGGCACTACCTAAATACGCTGGAAACACACTGGACAGTATGTCGTATACACGGTTTGTGGGGCCAAGCCAGTGAACCTAAAAGTAACCCAAGCAGACAGAGAACATCCAAAGATTTTAGAGGAATCATAACCAAATATGTTTTTAAGTATGTGTTTTCACAAAGTGGTGAACCTGTTACTTCTTCACCAGTGGAAAAATACTGAACATTCTATAAACTTTGCAGGTCCCATTAAATTAATTTCATTAATTTTATTGCCTTTTTACTGTGCAGTCTCAGCAAAGGTTTATTTTATTTATTTTTTTATTTTCCCTTTTATTTTTTTACTGTCACAATCCCAACTTTTCAAATTTAAATTTATTGTAATTATTTTTATTTATTGATGCAGTCCAAGGCCCAATTTTTTTAAACTGTCTAAGTCTCAATGTTTTATTGTCCCAGTAACAACATTTTATTGCTCAAAACTCAACACTTATTTATTGCCACAGTCATATTAAGTTCCAAATTTTTTCCCCAAAGGAAAAGACAAAAATGACAAAACAAAGTAACTTTCAAAAATGTTGTCCTCTGCTTAACAATTATGGGAATTAGTCCAAAGACTCTTTTCCACCAATGATGATTCCCTGATCCAGATGTTGGAGGGTTAAAAGTTGCTGAATCGGAATTAAATTACTGCAGCTTTGTACAGAAATGCATTTAAAAAAAAACATTTGTTCAAACAGCTTTGCTTCTGCAGGGAGTCACAGAATAGGAACGAGGCGTTTTCACCATAAGCTCAGTGGAGCGGACCTGGCAGATCCCTCGTCATGGCTTTCCCACCTCAGGTGGGGATACATGGGAAGGTTTAAGTGAGCGAAAAAGACAGGAACAGACCATTGATTCTGACCCACGCTTTATCACCCACAGGCTAACCACCAGAAACACAGAGGCACCAAGCCAGATTGGGACGTGTTCTAGAAGGACCGGCTGGGATCTGGGCCAGTTCAAGAACAGGGTGACACACCTCTAGGCATCAACGATGTTTCTGCAGCACAGGGCAGTGCCAGTAGTGCCCACGCACTCAGTTGAATCTCTGCCGGCCTGGCCGACATGCCCGCTTCCCCTGAAAATAAGTCCTGCTGCCCACTGTTATTAGTTATTACCATGCTCGGTTTCGTGACTTCTACATATGCTGCCTTGTCAGTATTATAAAAGTAGGTACCACAATCCACATAGGGTATTAAATACAATTCGGCAATGTGGGGAAAGCCAGGGGGCTTTAATAAAAGCACAGTTTCATTTTGTTTCTACTGAAACAGCGATACTGAACAAATTCCAGCAAAACAGTAGCATCCTAAAGCAGCAGCAGTGAGGATAAAAACACAATAAAATGTGGTTTTTCAAAGCGCAGGCCCACAGCGACTGTCAGAAGCACGAGAAGGACTCGTGTGCGACTACAGAAACTAGAAACTTTTAGAAGCAGTTGGAAATGGATTCTGCACTCTGCTCCGGTCTGCCATGACTTGCTGGACCATCCGAGCCTCGCAGGGGCCAGAAGGATTCTACTTGTTTAGCTGACTCCATCTGAACCATGCGAGCTGCCATGTAAAACATACCCAGAAAAAAGAAGACTTGGCGCCCAGTTGTTTCCTGGAATACCTTCTCCATATCTTGTATGGCTATGAGTTAGAAGTGTCATTCATCACATTTGTGCAGGATTCTCACATTCTAATTGGAACTACTAATTTACAGTGATTGTTTAGCTCATAATATAAATTAAACTGTTGTTCACTCATCGTACATGATACTCTGTGCTATAAAGAATAACTGAGATTAATTATTTTGGTGATTTCAGTGATTTTTACAGCATCATCCATCTTGTAAATGTCTGCAGCAGTGTCATGTTCATGAATACTGTCAAAACTGTGAAAATATTGCTGATCATTAAATTATTTTTAATTAAATAATTCAAATATCACAATACATTTCTAGAACATCTGTTTGATACAAGAAATTTAGAAATGAATTTTTTTCAGGTTTCTTCTGCTCAACTTCATTTCATTTAGTAATAAACATCCATTCCGGGATTTCAGGCCTGCAGCACCTTCCAAAAGTCTCTTGGTCATGTGATTATATAAGCTATAGTTGAGTGGTGGTTCTTGGTGCAGTGCTGTTTGAGTAATTGAAGTTCATGGGCGTTCAGCTTAAGCTTGCACCCTTGGTCTAACGCCCTCAAATACTTCATGATTTCTTGAATCTGGTAATGTTTGTTTATTAGGATTGTAATGTCATGTTTTACACTTTTGGTTACATTCATGACAGACACAATCTTTTCACAAGTCTATACTAAACACAGTTGTGGACAATTTTGTCTCTCCAATTAACCTGGCTCCATGTTTTTGGACTGTGAGAGGAAACCGGAGCACCCAGAGTAAACACATGCAGACACAAGGAGAACATGCACACAGAAAGGATCTGGACCGTCAAACCTGGGGCTCGAACCCAGGACCTTCTTTCTGTGAGGCGACAGTTCAACCCACTAAGCCACCGTGATGCCCGAATCTGTTAATGATATTATGCACTGTAAATGAAGAAATATAAGATTTCTTCCAATAATTCTTCTAATTTTCTCATGTGTTTGTTGACAAACCAGGGATCTGTCCATCATTGTAACCATGGTTTGGAACAAAAGCAGCACCAAGGAAAGGCTTTGATTAAAAATCACCAGTTGACATCACCTGTTTGGAATCACATCATTTTTGCTCATTTCACCTCATCACTATTCCTAAATTGCAACGCTTGAAATGAAAGAATGAATTATTAACAAAACACACTGTAATTTAGTCAAGCACAAAAGTAATGACAATTTAAAATTAAACTTTAAACCCCTATAACTTACAGCCTGCCTGTGAGCAGAGTAGATGATTGTGTTTGTTTTATTAGGGTTTTCATATTTTACATCTTTGGTTACATTCACGGCTGAGACACAGTACTTGAGGTGATGGCACAGAAATAGCCCTACCTGAGAGTCAAATCTTTGTGTGTGTGTGTGTGTGTGTGTGTGTGTGCGTGTGTTTGTGTGTGTGTGTGAACAGGATCACACTGGCAAATATCCCAGACCTGTGCTCATTGAAGTGTATGATTGAAAGAGATGGTAGTCACAGGTCCTTGGACGGTTTTGTTAGGCTTTGTCACAGGCACTCTGCCAAACTTCTGTTTTGTAATCAGGTGTAATTTTGTGTTCATTCATAAACAATCCCCACCTGTATCTTAATCGTAGTATATTACAATATATGAGAAAAGACAAAACAGAGACAATCTGCTGTATCATCATCAAGGAGTGAAACTCAAGTGGGGCCACCATTTACCTCCAAAACAGCTTCAATGCTCTCAGAAAATACCACATTCTTCAATTCACCTAAGGCAGGAGGGGACAATTCAATTTTCCAAGGGGCCACATAATAAACTGATCCGGTTCAGGGGGAAGGACCACTATGGTAAATTTAATTTTGCTCATTAGTATATATGCTGTTATAGTTTAAGCAGATGTTACAATCAGATATTTATTTAGTATTTTTGTTTTCCTGTTCTTGTTAGATTTTATTTTTTGTATTTAACAAAGCTGAACTTAAAGTCTCTAATTCTGGATGTGTTAAACTCAGTACAAAGTCCTTAGTGCTTTTGCATTTTAGTTAGTGAAGCTTCAGATGTGATTCTGCCTCATTCAGGTCTTTTTATTTCACTGTGGTTATTACAGTAACAGCGATTTAAACTCCAGATTGAAACTGTCATCCTTAATCAGCTTTAGATTTGACTTCAGTAAGTAAATAGTTAGTAGTTCATGTATTTTTAAAAACACGACTGTCTCCATCAATCTCACTCTGTTCTGTTTGCTGACACACAAGAGATGTTGGATACGCTCACACACACGTAAATCAAAACTTGTGAAAATCTGAAGAAATATACAAAATAATTCACATTTATAATATGCTTTTTCTCCTAAGCGATTTTCAGTTCTGTGAAACAATACAGTGGTTCCCAACCAGTGTGTCGCATCATTCTTTGTCACAAAATTCTTTGAGATGGTTTAATGCACCTGCCCAGGTTGTAATTCTGTATTGTACCAAATGTTTGTTACAAGACCCAAATAACTTATGTTTGCCATTCAATGCTAAATATCAATATAGGAAACTGAAGCACAAAAAAAACCTTCAAAGTTTGTTTGAAAAATGATGAGGCCAACCATAGATCACGATGACCAGATGACTGAGTAAATGGGCACCACTGCCATAGACTAACCTGGTGCCTGTCAATCAGCATGATGTCCAGAAAAGATTTTTCAGAAGATGTCTGATGCTTCTGATTCTCATGTGTTCCTTGTGGGCATTTTTCTTAGAGGCAGACAGAAATCAGAATGGGCAATCTGAGCAGCCTGGGGCTAAGCATTGTGTGTATTTCAATCAAAGCCAGCATAAATTCCACTACACAGTGGTGAAAAGAGTATTTTAAAAAATAATGATAATTGATATTGTCAGCAATGTGTGCTTAAGTTGCTCTGTGGGATCAGACAAGCAATAGTAAGCTTTGGCTGTTATTTAAACGTTTTTCTCCTAATCTCCCATATTAGGCTTTGAATGGTAAGGCTGAATGGCACCTCAGTGAGCCACCTGTACACAACATTTTGAACCCTCAGCCCCTGGCAATGGTCTTCTCTCTGTTCAAATATTTAAACCAGTCATTTAGTTCAACTCTGAAATTATCTGCTGAAATTTATCCGGGGTTGTCCACTCTTCTTTCAAAATGAATCTAAAAACATACCTCTTAAATACCTATTACTCCTGTATTTCTATTTAGTCTTTTTTTTTTTAAATAATCATGAATTTCTTGCAAAACGACATTGGGTCTTGAAAGATGCTATATAACTTAAACTTATTATTATATATTTTTTGTTGTTATTATCAGTATTAATCTAGTAATATTCAATTACACCACTGTATAACCTAGTAGTTAGAGTTATGGACCAGTAGGCGAAAAGTACCTGGTTTAATACTCTACAAAATGCCAAAAATGTAAATGTACTCGTCTTCTCAACCTAGACTCTGACTAAATAGAGCCATGACTTTAACATACCCCTACATGTCTTTGGACTGTGGTTGGAAACTGGAACGCCCGAAACCCTCACAGACAGTGCTACACACCAAGTTCATGGATACATTTAGATTAGACTACACTAATATACAAAAATTCCAACACTAATCCAAAACAGTTCCTACATTAATCAGGCTGTGAGTAAGAGATGGTCATTTCTTATGCTCTATTAGAAAATGTGCAGTGTAATATTAACACCGGCTTCGACTGGTAGGTACCACCTGATGAAAAGTGAACAGCAGGGTCGGGAAAAGATTTAGTGAACAGATGGGAAAGTCCTGCAGAGCTACAGCCCAAAAAAGAAACCCAAACTAATGTTGGCTACACACTGCCGTGTTAATCCAAGCGATTTATTAACAAACCACAGTCATGGAGTTAAAAAACATCTCTGTGTATCACATTATAGATAAAACTATAATTGTCTGTAAATGTACTTATGCATTTAGCTTGTCATTCCAATCTAGTTATGGTTCAGTTGTACCTCCTCAACTTCAACAGATAACTACCCTAACCATGAAGGATTGCACCTAATGCATGTGTACAGACAGGGATCTGTATAGTGTACAGAGTGTAACACAGTGCTCCAATTACACCCATTATGTGTGGATGCACCATCAACCAGACAGAAGTGACCACATTTGTTGAAGCAAGTATAATCCCTTTAGGCCACCCTCCTCAGACATAGCCAATCATGCATGTGTAGGTGCCATGATGCTGAGATTCGAACTTGAAGAGCTTGAGTACAGAACATTTGGAAATTTGTTAAAACTACTGCCAAAAGGAACACAAAGATATTGGATACAAAATAAAACATCTAACTAACCAAGTATCACCACAGATGGTTTATAATTTAACATATAATCATGAAAGACATGTAGGAATACAATTACAATTTGCTTTTTCTCCAAAGCGATTTTGTGACACAATACCAGTGGTTCCCAACCAGTGTGACACAACACCCTGTCACCACAGTTTTTAATTGTAGTCTAATAACTTATTATTTTTTATTTTACTAATAATTTATTTTAAAGTAATAATTTGACAATAATAAAAGTAAATTGCTATATGAAAATGTATGAACCTCCAGAAGTTGTGTAACCACTGTGATACTGTGTTGCTAAACTGGGTGTTTTTTCAAGCATTTTCATGGATTTTGAGAAAACCATTGTTGCAATCTGGCAACCCTGTCTGTGTAAACAGAAGTTTTTTAAGCGTTTGTTTGCTGTGTGACTCATTGTGTAAATCAGACCATTTTACAGTTTGTAATTTATTTTCAGTTACTTCTATAAAGTCTGAACAAATGATTGCATGTAAATTTAATGAAATTGTATTTGTTATTACACTTATTTGTTAATTCTGTTAAGTTTAATATTAGTCTGTATAATACAATACATGGCACATTGGAGGGCACATTCCAACCTGTGAACACTGAACACTAACTGTACTGCATTAAATATCCGTAGAAAACCATTATTATTATTCTTCTCAACTGAGGAAGAGCCAAGATTACCAACCACCCCCCACTTTCATTAGGCTCTAAGCAACTTGATCCTTTCCAACTGCAGGCTACCTCCAGCAATTTCTAACAATTAGGACACTGGCCAATTTGTCTCTGCGACAGCCAAACTAATGGTATTACTTCAGCTCGACGTCTTTACAGAGGAAATGCTGCCTAATGTGTTTACTTCTAGCGTGCTAGACCAGGAAAAAAAAGAAAAGGTAATCAAGGCCCAGGGCTACACAATTAGCCACTTGGGAGCAAGGTTGAATTCCAGTGTAGAATGTAACAAAGCGAATAATCATGGTAGTGGCTCAGATGAAAATTACACAAGGAGTACAAAGAGATTTGTGATGATTATGTAACACTTGGCAATCACATGGCTGGCAAAATGTTAAAAATCACATGATAGTATGAAAATATGTTTAGCCAGAGGAGATTTTAGACTTTTGATTTATTTGATTTATTTATAACTAAAACAGCTTCATCTGTGCTTTCATTACTTCATTGTTTATTCAGGCTTAAACACAGTTTTATTCAATGCAGTCAATAAACATCATTCATTCTTCGCTCAGCTACTGTTATTACTGCTTTGGTACCGACCGTGCCATTGAACCGAAGCTTGGATTCCAGCATGGTCAGAATTACAGAGAGCTCTCCCCTCATTGCTTTAACACAATCAGCCTTATTAGGGCTGATAGGTCTCACCTGCTGGTCCCCTTTAAATCCGGGTGCGGCATACAGCCAAGCACCGCAGCTTCACCAATGACATGCACACTTCGTCTGCATGCAGATGCCTTGGCTGTTGGATAGGGTCAGATCAGTATCCACTGAGTCCAATAGGATTTAGTGGTGTACGGCTTGGAGGCCGGAGGTAGTGGCACTTGGGATTAGGGACAGAACCATGCAATTATTCGCCATCCGGGGAACGAACATGAATGGCTACGCTGACTGCTTCCTCCATTCCCGGGTCGCTTGCATGCCCGCCTTGACCTGAGGAATCCACGGTTCGGTCCCTGGGTTTGACTTTCACTCAGCGGTTTCAGCTTCCACGAGGGCTGAGGTTTTCTTTATGGTTTTGCTTATTTGATTTCAGTTTTTATTATTATTATTAATGGACTATTACTGGACCCCTTCCCCTAGGAATCAAATCCTTCTTATTGTAAGAAAACAAATGCTATGCACCAACCCTCTGCAAATATATTTATTTATTTAAGGATTTTAACATGTTTTTCATGTTTTTACACTTTTGGTTACATTCATGACAGACACATGGTTGTTCATTACTCGAGGATAATTTTGAGGGATCGAGGATAAAATTTTGTATTAAACACAGTTGTGAACAATTTTGGCCAGAGAAGCAGAGAAGGTTGGAATAGTAGTAATTGGTTTTTGGTCCAAAGTTAGCACCCATCAAATTTCTACCAATTAAGGCTGCTCAAAGATGCTTGTGAGGACAGCATCCAAAAGATTTTTTTTCAAACCAAAAACATATTTGCTTATGGCATTAAAATGGTATGGCAATGGGGAAAATGCCTCTCAAAGAAAGGTGATTAACCAATTCAACAATTAACAAATGTTTACAGCCCTTGCTAGACTGGTATTCTGAATGTGGTGTTTTACTTTGCACCCAGTGAGCTACAGGACATCATCTAAGTGACAACATCCAATAGCATCTCTTCTTAATTGGGCAAGTCACCCATTTTCATCCGTTCTTATAAGTGCTGCTTCTTAGTGTTTCTCAGATTTTCATTTGTTCAAAAGTGGGTTTTGCTTTGCAGTCAGTACTAGAATAAAAAATGAAGCCCTTTCCTCACAGTGACATTGGAGTGAGGCTGGATATCCCTCCAATCTGTTTATCTGGGATAAGTGCACCGCATACAAGCGTTCGCTAATGGCTTAAAAGGCATTTGCGCTTCCTGGCTGACTGATACACAGCCAAGGGCAGAGTTTGAAGATGGACTGGTTTAATTTGAGCTAAGAAACCCAGCCTTGTGCTAATAACTTGCTTTCCACTTCTCTCACTGCCACACTGGGAGTGGTTCCGTTACTGCCAAGTCCGTCGTCCGTTGCTCGTCAAGTATCAAATAAGGTCGCGCTGCTGTGTACGATGCTGACACTAATAGCTGAGAGATTGACATGTCTCGACAATAAACCGGTCTATTCTTATTTCCCCGGAGAGCACTCAAAGCGAGGCCTGGATGATCATGAAGCAATTTTTAGACACTTCTACTCCAGCCGGTTGAGAACAACTCGGATGGAACAGATCAATACAGAGTTCAACACAGCTACAAAAAATGGACACAGTGATGTACTGATGGACGATGTAGGATAAAGGGACTAAAGAGCATTTGTTTTATTAAAGAAATAAAGATAAGTTATGTAG
>JAYDZG010000029.1:17356899-17369605 GCA_034509265.1 Microcambeva bendego | reverse complement strand
TGTTCACTTATCTGGACCGCTAAAAGAACCTTTAAGGGGGGAAAGATTTTCATATGATGTGGTGCATCAATGGCTGGCTACACCAAGACATTTTTGGCTGATGGAACTAAAATGCTCCTACACTCTGAGAATGCATCAGACTGTGTAAAAAAGGAATGTAATTTATCTTTCAAATTGGTAATAAATAGGAACTTTATGAAGAGTGTGGCAATGTGAATAAGGTTAGAATATCCTGAAGAAGGACCTTACTTGCCTCCGTTAAGCTCAGTGTACACAGTCCAACAATTTTTGCTTGCCTTCATGTGGACTTCACCTACTTAATTCTGCAGATTAACATTTCATTCATTTTTGGCATTTAGCAGACGCCTTACTTACAGTACAGATACAGTACACAGTCTGAGCAATGAGGGTTAAGGGCCTTGCTCAAGGGCCCAACAGCATCAACCTGACAGTGGTGAGGTTTGAACTGTTGACCTTCAGATTACCAGTCCTGTACCCTAGCCACTAGGTTACGTCCGGCCCTAATGTAGCATGTCACCCCATGTACTGATTATACACACTTATCAAGAGGCACTGTGGGTAGAACTGTTGCCTCACAGCAAGTGGGTCCTGGATTTGATTCTCAGATAGAGAAGTCGGGTCCTTTCTGTGTGGAGTTCTGCACATTCTGAACAGGGTTTGTACTGTCATGTTAAAATCCTAACCGGCGGTTTCACAAATGCCATCACTAGATTTGTGTGAGCTAGTATTATTAGTTTAAAATAAAATAAGATTTTTTTGTTCCGTTTCTACTCCTGGTCTACCATCAGAATGTCTAGTTCAATTTTAGAAAATCATATCAGCAGCATAGACCTGAACGCAACTCCTCAACGTACACACGACCTCGTCACACGGCCGTGATTTTAATTCCTTTACTTTTACTAGCATATTACTAAACACACGTGGACACCTAATATTTCTGTTTAGGGTGGGTTAAGTCTGGGTTCTGTGCATGCTGGTGAAGTTCATATATACCCTGTCAATCCATGTCTTATGTACATGTGCACAGAGCCCAAAGTACAATGTTGGTACAAGTAACTTATTTATTGTTTCTTACTTATCTATTGTATGCTAGCCCACTACTATGGGCTACTGGGTGGTATACAGCTGATTGGCTATGTCAGTGGGAAGGGAATGGGGTGTACATTTTCATCAGTGGTGTTTGGCAGATGCTTTTATCCAGAGTGACATACAGTTATGAGCACGGTTTGGGTGGTGGTTGTGAGGCTTGAATCGGCAACCATGATTACTAGTCCAATACCATAACCACTTAAAATGATCTTTTTTATCTTAACCACTTAACAGTTTTAACACTAAACAGCCTAGTCATTGTGAGAAACTCTCAGTACCCCAAAGAAAATCTTCTTTTAGGCAGAAAATGAGCCAAGTCAGGGATGTGAACCTAAATTATCTGCTTTTTTTGAGTGTATAGTTGAAGTGGGTGAATGTAGGTTGGGTACTCAAATACTCTTGGTTGTCTAATTTGAGATTCGAACAGTTGTGGATGAAGGGCTTTTCACCGAGACTAAATAGTGGCTCAAGGTGGAACTGGCTTATCCAGCTCCTTAACCACTGGGCTACCACTGCCCTGAACAGCGAAGTCTTTGGTAGAGCACTTGTTGGTGCTCTCTCAGTGCATCAAATTAAGGGTTTCGAGGGTTGCATCAGAATGAGTATCTGTTTAAAACCCTGCGAAACAGATTTGTCTGCTGTCTCCTTAAAATATTGCATTTATTTAAACATTTGTCATATCCATTTGACTTTCATACTCCGGTTTCCTCCTATAGTCCAAAGACATGCTACCATGTACCTGCTATGGACTGGCGCTCCATCCAGGGTGTTACCTTGTGCCTTGCGCCCGTTGAAGAGCTGGGATAGGCTCCAGCACCCCTCCCCGACTCTAATTAGGACAAGGGGTTAAAAACAATGAACTGAACTGAACATTTGACTTTCATGTTCTTTCCTCTGAGTCTGTGTACTTTTGATTTGACATTGAAACCTACCGCACAACTTTTGACTTTACTGAGCTGATTTGCTAATCCGATCTGGTTCAGAGAAAAGATGTGTTTTATTAATAATAAATGCTGCATGTGTTTCAACTTAAGGTCTCATTAACTATTGAGAACCTTTAATTGGTGTCACTTTACAGATTTATGAAATGGATTGCTCTGATCTTCCATTGCTTCTCTCTCATTCAACCTGGGCACTGCCGCTTTTATGGATAAATAAAATGATCTCTTTTTTACCGTCTGTACTACTTTCTGAAGTTACTCTTTAAAAGTCAATAATACAAAATGGTGAGAAGGCTGTGTCAAAGGATACTGAGATTTAGATCATAGAAATAGGAATTGGCTACTTTGTGGCCTGTAAAATCAAACCAAACAATGAATTAGGACCAAAACTGGTCTGACACAAAGCACAGTGACTTTTCCAGACCATAATCACCATGTGCTTTTAACACACTTCCTGGATTGTTCCAGCAGAAATCGTGGCTCCTTTGTTTATTACTGCAACTGACCAGTTTCGGTTCACTTGTGCACGTTGTAGATTTATGTTTGTGTTGTTGTATGACGAGTGGCAGTCGAACCATGTAGTTTTCTTCTGCCGTTGTTGCCCAGTCACCTTCTGGGTCCTTAAAGGTGTTCATGTAAACACCATTATATACTATATACTGTTATATACTATAACACATTGTAAAGTATTCAAGAAGTTCTGCAGTCTGTATATTTCAACCTCAAGGGCTTTCTGGCTGAAGAACGTTTGCTTGTTGTAGGTTTTGCACCATTCGGTAGTTTTTTTTTTTTTTTTAAACATAATAACCTGTTTAGATAGTCACTTAAAAGTGGAGGTGTGTGTTTCTAAAAATGGATAATAAGTGTAGTTTCTACATCGTCTATCAGAAATGTCACATGTTGCTTGTATAAAGAACACATTCTTCATGCTCATACATACCAATTTGGTTTTATGACTAATACACATGTCAGCTGATGATGTATTGTTGATCATACGCTGCTTTATTTCAAAGAATGGATGAGTCTGTCTATGAGGAAGCAAATACTCACCAGTGCGCATATTTAATCAGGATGGATTTGTACACAGGCTGATGAAAAACACCAACTGTGGCTTTACGAATCGTACCGCATTGTCACTCGAGTCATCCGTTCAACTGTTCTACGTCTTTCTGGTTTTATTTTTACTAACTGCTTCACCTTGGTCATGGTGGATCTAGATCCAAAAAAATGGCTGCGAGCTCCAATCCTCTTGTACATTTGAAATCATGTGACTCAAATTGTGTCATTATGACTTTCATGAAAAATTATGTCCAAATGGGTAAACAAGCACTAATATCTGTGATCGTTTAAAACATACACCAACCAGAAGTGAGATTGTGATCACGGAAAGGTGAGGTGAATCACAAGCACTTACACTGATTAACAAACTGGGGAAAAAGGTTGTATTTTTGAGTAGAATAATGTATACTATGGAGGCACTTCTGTAAGTCGCTCTTGATGAGCGTCTGCTAAATGCTGAAAACGTAAATAACAATAACACAAATTATCTCTTTATCACGGCACATGCTAGTGGGTGGGGTATATTAGGAAGCAAGTGAAGATTTTATCCTCATTTTAAATTTTCCGTCCTCAAAATTGATGTTAGAGAAAATAAGTAAGTGTAAGTATTTAAGTTTGAAAAGGGCCAGATTGTGATCGCTAGACGATTGGGTCAGAGCATTCCAAAACTGCAGCTCTTGGGGGGTGCTCCTGGTCTGCACTGGTCAGTATTTATTAAAAGTTGTCCAAGTATGGTTTATTACTGCATGTGGAAAGAGAATTCTGACCTGTGTGGTCAGATCCAAAAATGAGCTACTGTAGCTCAAGTTAATAAGGGTTTTGATAGAGAGGTTCATTAAACAAAGTACATTTTAATAACTCTAATTCCAAGTCAGTCAGAACTGTATTTAACGGCGATGGTGTTCACTGTCGTCCACCAGTGACGTCACACGGTAGCGTTAAAGAATTTCCATAGCGAGCTCAGGTTTTCCCATCAATGTAATTAAAAATGTCATTTTAAAGCCAATCCGGCATGTTATTTTTATGTTAATTCATGTGTATATATTATATACAATAATTCTTCAAAGAGGTATATTAGGTGGAGCCTTGGCTTCATCACAGGTCTCGTGATTGAGGTCATCAGTTTAAGTATTCATTTCACATGTTTCTGAGGACTTGATGGAGAATTAGGTCTGTGTTTTTCCAGTTGACACAGATTTATTCTGGATGAGAGCTGCCCTGGCTGAACTAACAAGACCTTACATGTGCCAGTGATGCCCACTTCAAAGCCCTCTGCGCCTTTTAGATGAGCTTTGAAGTGCAAGTCAGTCAGATCATGCTGACGATGACTCGCTCATCAGACAACGGCTTCTTCTTATTCTTCCTGAAATGACAGCTTTGCATCTGTCATCTGTTCACCTTTCACTAATGTGTGTGCGCATATGTGCTTTTTTTATTTTAATGTGATTATTTACATACTTTCTACATTAATTACATTACAGGTAATTACTGGTTACACAAGATTCATCAGCTCAAGTCTTTTATTGTCAAACACAGTCCTGGGCATCGAGCCACCATACCTCACATGTTTGTGTCTGTGTGATGTGAACAGTCTTGTAGCTATGTTTATCTGTTTGTGTGTGGAAACATGCATGTGGAAATGCTTGCAGGTGTGTGTGTGTGCATGTGTGAATGTGTGTGTGTGTGTGAGAGTAAGTGCAACCATTTGGAATGTCCTGAAGAAAAAAGTTTTCACTGGTATACAGATGTAACAGATGAAATAGATAGACAGGTAGACAGAAACATTGAGTGTGGTGTTAAAAAGACCCTAAAACGACTGTTAGTGAATCAGCAGGAGTGAAGGTATCACAAAGACTTCATGAACAAAAGTACAGAAGCTTCACCAGAAGATTCAAACCACTAATTAGCAAGAACTTCAGATACAAGCTTCAGAAATTCTGGGACAAAGATTTTTAAACTGATGAGACAAAGATAAATCTTTACCAATGTGATGGAAAGGCTGACGTTATGAAAAAAATAAATAAAGCATCTGCTCATGATCCCAAACATAGAAGCTCATCTGTGAAATACAGTGGAGGTAATGTCATGGCTTGAGCTTGCAAGACTTTTGTTTGTCAATTTAAAGAAAGATGTAAGTAAACCGATTGCCAGATCCTTCATCTAGCAGCAAGATAGTGACCCAAAACACACTGCCAAAATTCCAAGGGAGTTTATCAAGGGCATGAAGTGGAAAGTCTTAGACAGGCCTAGTCAATCTTATACATAGGACGTGCATGTTACCTTCTAAAGAGGAGTAATTCCCTTAAACAAACACCATCTGGAAGAGGCTGCAGTAAAACCTGGAAAGCATCACAAAAGAAGAATACAAATGTTTACTGATGTCAGTGGGTCGCAGGCTTGATGCAGTTATTACAAGCAAAGGGTTTGTAACTAAATATGACGTCTTATTTAGTTCAATCTGTTTCACATTTAAAAATAAGAGAATTGGCCTCACTGTTCCAGTACTTTTGGAGGGGAGTGTATATTTATGTATGTACTTGTACCTGTGTGTCTTACATGACACAAGAATAATGGCAGGGGTTAGAACTAATAGGTATTAAAAAATACTGCACACATACAGATGCACTCTCATTTCTCCTTCCTCTAGCCCATCTTTTTTTCTTTTTTTTTTGGCTTTAAATAAACTTGAAATGGAAATTGCTGCTTTCACATCATCATAACATGATAATCGTCTTTCTCTTAAAGCTTATTTGATCTGTCTGAAAAGGCGGGAATCAGATGGCGCTTAATCCGGACTTGAAGCTTTCTCTGACACAACCGATGGCTAATAATCCCGTCGTCAGTGTTTCTAATGAAAATATAAAAGTGCATATGAAATGTTCTACAGATCCCTCATATACCACAGTACTAGCTTTGATGATCAGCATACGAATTTCACCATTCCAGCTCACATAAAGATATAATAATGTTATTCATGTTAATACTTTTTCCTCTCTTCATGAGCTCATCTGTGATCGGGTGTTTTTACAGGACATATGCCCTGCGTCGAGTACGTGATGCCTTCAGAGAGCACCGATGTGTAGAAGACCCGAAACATCTCGAGCAGCTGTTAAACAAAGCGTGTGAAAACCTGGCCATCATCCAGAGACAGGTACCATTTGCTCTACACAATGGGAAAAAAATTTAAAAATCTACGCTGTGGCAATAACGTTCATGCTGTCAGAAAATATCAACCTGTCCCCTATAAATCCCGCTATCCTCTCAAGAGAATTAACCAGGCTGCTGCTTCTGTTGCACTACAAACATATTGATGAGCAACTGCTGGGCTCCACCGGTCCCCTGGCATGCAGCATCCTCTGCCCGTGTGCTGCTAATGACCACTGATGGTCCATGTTTTGTGTTCAGAATTGAATTCCATACCGGAGCTGCATCCTCAGATCCTTAGGGACCGTGGCGGTCTGTCAGGCATCTTGTCCTTTTTTGTCTTTCTGGTTAAGAGAAGCGGATCTGCTAAAGGCTTTCCTGGTGCTGAAAATACCCTGATGTTAGTGGAACAAGTGTGACTCTGCGGGCAGCAGCTCATGGCAGAGCGTACAGTCTCTGCAGGAAGTCGCTACAAATAGAACTCCTAATGGATGGCCTATCACCTTTTAATATGAACCCAAATTTATTTTTACTTCAGTAACTTTATTAGCATGAACTGATTACAGGATGTTAAATTGGTCTTTGAGATAGATTCCTACAAGGATCATTTCATTTTCATGTTTTTACCAGTGCTTTGTCCTGGTAAGGGTCATTGTGTGTCCGGTTTCCAGGATATGCTTGGTCAGGCCTCTCTCCTCCGGCATATATGTACACAGGTAAATAGACACCAGATTTGCCCGTGGCGTCAAAATGATCATGAGAATGGTGAACAAAAATCCCAGAACTACATGGAGGGACCTGATGAATGACCTGCAGAGAGCTTGGACCAAAGTAACAAAGGCTACCATCAGTAACACACTACGCCGAGAGGGACTCGCTGCAGTGCCAGGCCGGTCCCCCTGCTTCAGCCAGTTCATGTCCAGGCCCATCTGAAATCTTACCCACCACACCAGCACTTTAATAAACAAATCAACTAGTAACTATAGACAATATATCATGGTGTAAGGAAAGTAATCACCCCTTTCTGATTCCCAGGTTCTTTAAAGGTTCAGTGCATCTCAACCTTTGTATAAGTCATTTATTACTGGGCAGCAGGAGGAGTTTTTATTTTCGTTTTTTACTGACAATTCAACCACAACTTAAACAGTGAAAGAGTTTTTTTTTTTTAATTTTGAAAACACACTAACAAACTCTCTTCTAATAATGTTTGTCTGGTCATCTGGGCTTGTTGGACACATACCTGTTTCAGTCACTTATTTAGAAATAGCTAAAATAAGCCAAATAATTGTTTTCAGAGAGGTACTTTGCCAAAAAGGTCCTGGATTTGATTCTCAGATGGAGTATGTTCTCTCTCGGGTGCTCTGGTTTCCTCATGCAGTCCAAAGACCTCCAGTTGGGTTATCTGGACATAGAAGTCCCTCTAGGTGTGTGTTTGTGTGTGTGTATTCCCTGTGATGGACTGGTGATCTGTTTTGAGTGTTTTCTGCCTTTTGACCAGTGATTCTGACCCACTCAACTCTGAAGATGATAAATCTAGTGTCTAGTAGCTTAGTGGTTAGGGTACATGACTGGTAAACTGAAAGACGCTGGTTCAAACTTCATCACTGCTAGGTTGCTGCTGTTGGGCCATCGAGGTCCTCAACACTCATTGCTCAGACTGTATACTGCGACTGTACTGTAAGTCACTTTGGATAAATGTATCTGTTAAATGCTGAAAATGTGAATGAAGGATTAGATATGATTTAAAAGCTCTATGACTGGATGATTGATGAAAACATGCTAACTCCACACAGAAAGGACCTGGACCACTCCATCAGGTAATTTAACCCAGGACCTTTTTGCTGTGAGTCGACAGTGCCTCTAGTTCAGCACCACCCTGTCTTCTTTTGTACTCTAAACATGTCTGATGAATGTATATGTCTGACACTGAGCATAGTCAGACTGATTTAGATTGGCTTGGCCCTCCTTCACTGTAATGCATGTTTATGCTGCTAGTTCGGAGTGGAACAGTGGTGATAGATTTTCCTACAAGCAAAATGACTTGCTTTAGTGACTGTAAATCTGGCTTTTAAGACTGTGTGTGTGTGAGTCTGAGAGAAGGGACACACATGTACAGTATGTATGAAATTGCTCTTGTCAAGGTAAAGATTTATAGATTGTATCCAGTATCTTCTACCAGTCAAGGTTTAATTTCAGTGTGTTGTTATTCGTCTGCTAATTTCTAGTGTTTTACACCAGTTAATCTCATATATATCTCGTCTAATGTCCAAGTCTGGTCCAACATGATTACCTGTCTTTCTCAGTCTTATGTCTAAATGTGGATAGATCATTCTCTGGGTGTCTGCATGATCTGTAAAGGATTCATAAGAACTTTATCCACTCTTCCCAGAAGAAACCAATTATTATTTTCTTTCATTTGGAAATGCACATACCTCAGCTAGGAATTATGTGGTAATTGTTTGCAGACATGGGCACTAATGTAAAAGAACTTTTCTGATATTGCTTTTTCAAGTGGTCATTCTGTCCCTTAAGTGGTCTTTCTGTGTAGTTTTACACTTGCTGCATGTTGCAACTTAGCCATGGTTTAGCACTTTGGTTTCTTCACATTTTGTATTATCTTAGACCAAGTTAAAAATCTGTTCTATTAGCAAGAATCTTATTTGGAGACAATGGTAGGCTAGACAGTAGAAATGTAGTTACTGAGCCTGCACTCCTACACCAGCTTCAAAACAATCTGCGATTAAAAACATGTCAATGAAGGCATTTAATATGTTATAAAACTGATGTAGCTGGTCAGGGTCCAAGTGAATCTGATTTACCCAGAACCACCAGGTGAAAAGCCGAACAGAAGGCCAATCCATCATGATGCCTTTAGCCACGGAACAACCCCAAACCAAACATAACCAATCATGTCTGTACATGTGAACACAGAGGATTTAAACCCTGAACACCAGTGGTAGTGGACCACCATCATTTTTCCCGCTGCTCCATCCAACATGATGTATTTGCCGGTGCTAGTGAAGCGGTATCAATTCTCTACAGTCATCCTCAGGAGACAGTTCATAGATTAATATGACCACTGCTTGAACTGACCTCCTGTGGAGGAGCTACAGTCTCTTCAGCAACAGATTCTGGATAATGCAGCGGTCCTACGTTGGTTTGTTGGCCATGCGTGACGCACGCCTCATTACTTTTATTGGCGGGGGAACGTGGGTCAGTTAGTTCATTCCTCGCACCAGCTCTCATGAGCTTATTTCATGTGTAGAGTGTGAGTGCCAAATTGAAATGTCACGATGCTGAGTTGTGTCGCTAGAAGTGTGAAGATAAAAAAGATCACATACAGCTCGAGGTATGAGCACTGCTCTCCTAATTATTCCGCTCTGGTTATTTAGAAATATAGAATTAGATTAGATATTAGATAGTAGAATAATTACATTATATATGTATTTGCTATTAATATACTACTTAAAGGGATGTGAAGAGAACACTTCATCATTATAGTACAGTGGACCCTTGACTTACAAATTTAATTGGTTCTGAAGGGCTGTTCTTAAGTCACAATGTTAAACCTATTTTCCCATAAAAAAATACAAATTGAAATAGAATTAATCCTTGCCCTGCAACGTCATCCAGCAATTATAGCTTAAACTCTACTCACTAAGGTACGACTGTCACATTGCTAACAGACATACATCATCATAATTATTTTTCCCCAAATAGCCTAGATGTTGCTAAACTTCCGAATTACATTCCAAGAGCAGCCGCAAATTTTGAAAAACCATTTTGCCTCCAAAACACATTAACCTTAAATAAGAATGTGAAGCTTTAATACTGTTGATACACCACCATGAACATATATTATAAGTACATTATTTATTGCGGTAATGATTACTGGGTATCTGAAACCATGTGTGTGTTTTATGAATGGATTGCAGTGAATAGATTGCTTTTCCAGTTGTAGGTTTGGTTCGAACCAATCGTAGCAATTATGGACCGGCAGCTGTCTAAACAACCAATCATCGCGACTGATTCCAGGGCGGAGGCGGGCGTTAAGGCTTTAGAAACTGTATCATTTCATTTACTCAGGAGCTCACTTAAAAAATGTTTAGCCTTCTTGAATTAATGTGTTGCAATACATGTAATCTTTGTATGTACGTACTTTTGCATTTTCTTTGATTTTTGTGGTATAGTACGGTAAATTTATGTTATTATTTGTGTGTTACAAAATTAGTAAAATATATTTTAGCATTATATTAGTTGATCTTTTTGCGGAATTGTGGGGGTTTCCAGAATTGGTTAGGTTTCAAGCAAAAGAAAATTGCAAATTTATCGGTGTTCACTGTAAATGTAATTGACTAGAGAAGTGTAAGATAGGCAAGAGCAAGACAGCCCCCCAAAAGAATGGCATTGCAGGACAGTGGCACAGACACTCTCTCCTTATCTTCCCTGACTGATTCTTCTCTAGTTTTGTGTTTTACTTGTGTCCTTGTCACTACTACTTGCATGATGCAGTACCTGCTACTCTTTCAGATGCCACAGATTCTCCTGGATGGAACATGTGTGCTGTTTGAGGGTCTCCCAACTTGTTCTTAAATGCATGGAGGAGATACCAGGATTCAGAATGTTAATCAAGAGCTGAACATGGGCATAGAAGGGCATCAACTTAGCATCAGGGCCAGCATCTGTTTCTTTTGTTGCAAGGAAGAACAGAAGGAGCACTGCCAGAGTCTAGTGTGTGTGTTTCTCAACACATCATCATAAACGGACTCCATGAGGGTGGCACGAGAATCCGACATCATCTAGAGGGACCTCTGCTCACTGGCCAGCCCAGTGCTGCTTTGCCAGAGAACACCAGAATTGGCAGGTCCACCATTGGTACCCTGTTTTCTTCGCAGAGAGCAGAGATATAAAATATCATTAAACTTCACCATGACATGAAACACATTTATTTAAAATAACCTAGTATAAAATAAAATAGAAAAGTCCTTCTGAAACCATCCACTGTGATCTAAGTTTAGCTGCATTCTCCTCACTTTCATTTTTATACTTGTGTTTAAGCTTGGGTGCTGAAGAATTATGAGAATCAGCTTGTCCGAGAGAGTCTAAAATACAGTGGGGCAAAAAGGTATTGTCAGCCACTGATTGTGCAAGTTCTCCTACTTAGAAAGATGAGAGAGGTCTGTAATTTTCATTATAGCTACACTTCAACTATAAGAGACAAAGTGAGTGAAAAATCCAGGAAATCACTTTGTAGGATTTTTAAAGAATTTATTTGTAAATTATGGTTGAAAATAAGTATTTGGTCCATAACAAACAAGCAAGATTTCTGGCTCTCACAGACCTGTAACTTATTTTTTAAGAAGCTCTTCTGTCCTCCACTTGTTACCTGTATTAATGGCACCTGTTTGACCTTGTTATCTGTATAAAAGACACCTGTCGACATCCTGAAACAGTCAGACTCCAAACTCAACCATGGCCAAGAGAGCTGTCGAAGGACACCAGGAAGAAAACTGTAGACCTGCACCAAGCTAAGAAGAGGGAATCTACAATAGGCAAGCAGGTTGGTGTGGGGTCAAAATGATCATGAGAACGGTGAGCAAAAATCCCAGAACTTCACCGAGTGACCTGATGAATGACCTGCAGAGAGCTGGGACCAAAGTAACAAAGGCTACCATCAGTAACACACTACGCTGAGAAGGACACAAATCCTGCAGTGCCAGGCATGTCCCTTTGCTTAAGCCAGTTCATGTCCAGGCCCATCTGAAGTTTGCATATGGATGATACTGAAGAGGATTGGGAGAATATAATGTGGTCAGATGAAACCGAAATAGAACATTTAGGTAAAAACTAAACTTGTTGTGTTTGGAGGAAGAAGAATGCTAAGTTGCATCCCAAGAACACCATACCTACTGTGAAGCATGGGGGTGGAAACATCATGTTTTGGGGCTGTTTTTCTGCAAAGGGGACAGGACGACTGATCCGTGTTAAGGGAAGAATGAACAGGGCCATGCATCATGAGATTTTAAGACAAAACCTCCTTCGATCAGTGAGAGCATTTGAAGATGGAACATGGCTGGGTCTTCCAGCATGACAATGATCCCAAACACACCGCCCGGGCAATGAAGGTAAAAAGCATTTCATGGTCCTGGAGTGGCCTAGCGAGTCTCCAGACCTCAACCCCATAGAAAATTTGAGGAGGGAGTTGAAAGTCTGTGTTATTCAGTGACAGCCCCAAAACATCACCGCTCTAGAGGAGATTTGCATGGAGGAATGGGCCAAAATAGCAGCTACAGAGTGCAAACCCGATGAAGACTTACAGGAAACGTTTGACCTCTGTCATTGCCAACAAAAGTTATGTTACAAAGTATTGAGTTGAACTTTTGTTATTGACCAAATATTTATTTTCCACCATAATTTACAAATAAATTCTTTAAAAATCCTACAATGTGATT
>JAYDZG010000029.1:17316631-17327912 GCA_034509265.1 Microcambeva bendego | reverse complement strand
TAGAAATTGAGAAGTGCGTTCTCAGTACCAGTCGAGGAGGGTTCATATAGAGCATCGTGATTACAGACCGGAATGATCCTCAGTGGAGACCCTTAAATACAGGTGCAATTAAAATAATAAAAATAACGTTCATCATGTGTGCGATGACAAAATTGTATTTCTATAGTTACCTTTTTTCTGTTATTGAAAGATTTCATTTATGAATGTTATTTTTGCAAAATGAAAATTGACATTGTATACTATATTACAGTTTAAAACAAAACAGGGGAGGAAATAGGTACTTTAGTAAGTATTAGGGATGCCACGATTCCAGAAATGTATAAGTTGGTACCACAAAAAATCCACGATTCTTTATACCAATTTTGATAATATGAAAAAGAAAAAAATCAATTAATGTATTTCAACATCAATGCTTTTATTTTTCAGGCAAAAAGTGCAATTTAGTTAATACCAAGTAATAAAAATGAAACTATATTTTATTTGAAACAAAACTATGTTGTGCCATTCAAAAAAACTTTATTTTGGTACAGCATTTATATTTACTAATATTGGTATGCTACCTAGACACATTTTACGTCATCCTGTGTGCGTCTCTCTCTCCGAATCCCAGATGCCTTATAATCCTGCTTACTAAGTCACCTTCAAATATTTTTGTGACATGTCTAGTAATGATTTTATCCTGAGGGGTAATTTGGCATGTTATTTTGTTCAAGGGTTCTTGTTGCACAGCAGTAAATGACATCAGACCACTACAACTGGGATCCAGGGTTCGAATCCCCATCTGTTCAAGCTCAAGTTTGTGTGTGTGTGAGAGAGAACAAAAGTTAAAGAGGTTGAGACATGCTGCACTGAGGGAGTTTTGGGTTGTATGTAGACGTCTGGGTAAAAGAGCTGTAACACTATTAGATCTTGTTCTGTGTGTGCGCACTTCAGCCCGCAATTAACATGAGAATTCTCTTGAAATGCTACATTTGTCAGCAAATGAAGCATAACGTGCATCATCAGACGAAGAGTTCATTTCTTTGTCAGTGGTTCATTAATACACATCCCATATGAGTGTTATTTGTGGGCAGTTTTCATGTCTCCATCAGCATGTACCATTGTGGGTGTGTGTGTGTGTGTGTGTGTGTGTGACTTATAGAAGTGTACATACCATATGTTTGTATACACATACATGCAAACTTTAACTGTGAAAACGTCTATGTATGATCAAATTCAATTCTGATTATGTACAATTACTTTAATTAATAACTTAATTAATTAAGTTACAAGCAACACCTACCTGTTCATGTACACAGTCACAAACAGCACTGATTATGCGAGAACTTTGAAAATTGAAGGATATTGATTATAGTTTTTTGTTTGTGTAGAGACAGGCAGAGTCTAGGCAGTTGCTATTAGTGGGGGGGGGGGGGATAAATTAGGCAACAAGTGAACACACATAATGAGTTGAGTGAGTTTGACAAGGGCCAAAATGTAATAGGTGACTGAGTCAGATCACCTGTCAACTCCAGCCCCTGGAGTTTCTTTAAACCAAGTCTTAATTCTGTTATTTTGTGCGGGGGCACAGTTAAGATAAAACGGGAAATGCCTTCCTTAAAATCTTACTACAAATTTGGAAGCATACAATTTCCTTTGTTTAAAAGATTTATCAAACCTGATATTAATTGTATTGCTGGAACACTTGAATTTTATATTAATGTTCAAACACCCTCCAAAGACTCACAACTATTTAAAAACATTTAACATTACAGTATTACTTACTTGTCTGTACTATTGTTGGTTGGGATGAAACGATGAATGACAAGTAAGTTAATTATTGATTCAGGACCAGTCAAACCTATTGGGAATGTAAAATGAAGAGGGCATTGCTGTTATTCCCTCACCTGGGAAAAAATAGTGTAAAAAGTTAGGGAGTTAAGGAGTTAATTTATTTTACCTAAATATACCTTATTATTTTCTTATTTATATAATGTTGTATTTGAAATGTCATTTTTTAGTTTTTTAGACAATAAGGTAAAAATGCAGTATGGATTTGCATAGTTTGTACCTACCTCAAAAATAAAATAGCATTTATTATTTAGATAAATAAAATACAGTATTTTATTTTTAAGAGAAGGAATAATAGGAAACTCCCATCATTTTTCAATTTCATTGTTTAAAAACAATCATAGCAAGAACGCAGTATTTTGAATTGCACTGCATCGTAGAGTGTATCGTTATATCCTCAATAAGTTGGTAAACGGTATGTGAACTATCGTTATTGCACTTTGCTCACTTTATTAATATTCAGAGCTAATGCAATCACTACATTGTCTTGGTACTTACTTCCAGGATCCTCTGTTCCTACTTCATGTACATATTCTCATTTGCACTACATATGCCTGTATGTGTAAAAAATATCCACTTGGCTGATGACATATACTGCTTGATCCTACTTTCTAAGTGGGGTGGGCATTTGGCTCAGTGGGTAGCACTGTCTCCTCACAGCAGGACGGTTTAATCCTCAGGTGGGAGCGGTCCTGGTCCTTTCTGTAATAAGTTTGCATGTTCTCATCATGTCTGAGTGGGTTTTATCTGGGTACTCCAGTTTCCTCCTACAGTCCAAAAACATGTGAGGTAAATTGTCCAGGACTGTGTTTGACATTAACTTTGTGAACTGGTGAAAACCAGGACATTAAAATACTATTAAATGATAAATTGAGACTTTCTAACTACTTCATATATTTATATATAAATATTTAATTTCCTTAGTAGAGCACACTGAATTTTGTTGTAATTAAAAAATGTCAATAAAGGTAATCACATTCGTTAGGAGGGGTTTCCAGATACCTTTGTCAATATAGTGGAAATATATCCAGTATATTCAGAATACAAAATATAGGAAAAGGTTTAGCTTCAGATTGTTCCGTGTAGTGGATGTCTGGAATAACATATTTCATATTTTACCTACTAAAATAATAAAAATTTGTTTTACCCAACGCATGCATGACCCTGCCGTTTTTTTATATTTAAATGGCAAAACTATCTGATAAAATTTGTGTGCATTCAAATTTCAATTGGATGTTCTTGTACCCTGCTGTTTTAAAATACTGAACATAATGTCTGTGTGAGTGTGTGTGTGTGTGTTGGTTGTGTCTGTACATGCTCATGTGTTTGTTGGATGAAGGCCAGTCAGCTATACGAGGTTATGGCAGTTCAGAGAAGCGTTGTGTACGTGCCTCCTATCACCGCATGGCCATTTGGCACGTGGTGCACCTGAATAGGGAAGGTTTTTATGAGCGGGTGTGTGTGGCAGAGTAACAGAAGGACACATTTTCAACAGCTTAATTGATGTCTGCCCTAATTATGCACGCCAAAATTCACCAAACTAGAATAGCTCATTCGTCAAGAAGCCTGTTACCCGCTGTACTTCTGTTTCTGATCATATAACCCCTTTCTGCTAATTTTAAACAGACATTATGAGCTCAGTTGTCTGTCTGAAAATGTTTCATTAGTACAGAATTTACAAACCCAATTCCAAAAAAGAGATTTATAAAGTACAACACATGTTAAAACCAGTTAAATAAGTACAACCCTGCTGTCTCAAAACATTTGTCAGATAAACAGGAGTCATGAGATGCTGTTATGATTGTGTAGCAATTAAATGGCTTGTTTAAAAGCAAGGACAGCCAAGGCTCTTTAAAGGAGTGTGTGTGTGTGTGTGTGTGTGTGTGTGTGTGTGTGTGTGAATTGTCTAGCCCAGGGCTGCCCAATACATTGATCGTGATCAACAAGTCGAGCACACAGTGCACGCTGGTAGATCACAGCTCATTCTAGCAGGTCAATGTGATTGACATGATATGTTGCTTTATTTCCAAATCTCTTTTTGTCTGCACATTTTGCCAATTATCCAAACAATTTTGCAATTGGGTTTGTCAATTCTGTACTAATGAAACATTTACAGACAGACAACTGAGCTCATAAATACTACACCAGAAATCAGCTTGAAGTGTTTTTCCACGTAGTGGACATTGGAGAAATTTGACATTCACATGGTATTTTTCTGTCTTGTGCCCAGTGGACCCATGCTTGCCCAGTAATGCTTAATTTCAGTATGGAACAAAGTCTGTACAACACTGGTCTAGCACCACAGGCCCAAAAGCTTTAAAGATAAATGATTCTCTTAAAATACACTATGAACCTGTGCATAAACGGCTTCTCCTATAAGCCATGCCGATTTTGTTCCCTTCAAAGTGACCACGTCCAGCCACTAGAAGACTAGTGTTTCTTTATCCGTATTCAACAAGTCGTGTTGAAAAACATCTACAGATAATCCTAAAACATACAAGAAGATAGAACTGAAGCAAAATGAAGGCCATTAAATAAAAGATGGCAAAAGCCCATAGCCCAAAGACATGCAAGTGAGGTAAATGGGAGAAACAAAATTGGCTGTGATGGTGTCTGACATTGGTTCCATTTATGACAGAACAGTAAAAGTTCAAAGTCTAAAACATGACATGAAATTCCTAATAAATAAACATTGGCAACGTTCGCTGGATCCCGCAGCTAGAGCTCAGTGTTTTATATGATTCACTGAAAATAAGCTGGTGAAATAAATGATTAAATGAAGGAATCTGAATATATTTGTTCCATGGTTGGTGCTTAATGAAATCAGTATTATTGAATGTTTTGACTGAGCAGGGCTGTTTGCTGGTCTCTGTTCTCAGTGAGAAGTAGAGACATTTTCTGCAACATGAGAGTATAATGGCACGATCGATAAGCCATGCAAAGTACAACGAATCCACCCTTGGTGCAAACAAACCTTTGTGTGTGATTTGATCGATGCTCCTGTTTGCTGACATGTTGGTCATTGATGCTGAACAGATGTAGGTGTACGTTTGAAGCAGTTCACCTCAGTAACTGTTTGATAATGATTTTTTTTTTTATTGCTGTTTGGTAATAAGCAGCCAGAAAAACAAATTTTAAGAAGCAAACAAGTGTCGAAATAAGCAGAATAATAGCAGTAAGAGTGTTAATTAGGTTCATTCCAGGAGTTTTTCCCTCCCACAGTCCACAAACATGGAGTCAGGTTAGTAAGAGAATTGTTTATTAGGTGAATGTGTGTTTTTGTATATCTGTCTGCATAGCCCCATTAAAAAGCTGAGGTAGGATTTTAATTTTAGGAAGCTGCACAGGTGATCATTCTAATCTGCATATCCTTATTACCTCAGTTTTAATGCCAGGTGCCATTCTTGACACAACCTTTCTTGATTTTATCTGGGCTTATGACCCACACTGAAAGTGCACTGACAAGTGTATCTACCAGTGGCTCAACACTTAAGCCACTTCTTTTTTTCACAAAGCCAATCAGTCTGTGTGGGTGATCTGTGGGTTGATAGCCTTACTGGGATTTAGCTTGGGTTCCTAGTTATCAGGATGTCCGAGCATATTTGAGTCTTATTTCTGAAATTCTTGTGCATATTAAGTATGGCTTGTCTGAAATCTCTGTGGTTTTTAATTTTAAAAAATGTCAACATGCATATACAGGTGTATCGTACAACAAAATGTTTTTTTCGCACATCCAAGTTTGTTTAAAAGCTGATGTCAGAGTGCAGGGACACCCATTGCATGGCGCCTCCAAAGCCAAGAGGGTTAAGGGTCTTGCTAATGGGCCAAAACGTGGCTGCTTGGCAGAGCTCTTGTCCAAAGCTCTACTTACTGAGCTCCCATCATGCATATGCATATCTGCATTTGTGTTGTGCAAGTAAAATAAACCTCTCAAAAAAGTTTTCACTTTGTTTTTCATCCTTGTATCTACAGGTGGCCATAGGGAAGATGTACGAGACTCAGAGGACTGTGGTGGAGTCGGAACCAAAGAAACTTATCTAATGGTGGAAGAGTAAGAGACTGGAAAGAAGTGGACCAGTGGAGGCAAGGATTTGTGTAGGGTGATGGTGATGACATTTTGGACTGATGTTCTGCTCAGTTCTCTCACTAGTGTGCTGAAAAGCAATAACACAGTAAAGCCGCCACTCATTTAGCCTTCATAGTATAATGCTGATGTTTTTAATTGTAACTGCACATCATTATTTGTATTGTTTGTATATTTCCAATAAAGTTGTGTTAGTTTAAGTCACCAGAAGGGGCTCGATTGATGATGAAATTAAAGAGCTGATAATGATTCACAAATGAAAGTGAATACATCATACACATGTCAAACCTCAAGGCCACAGAAGTAAAAATAGATGTGTGTGTTAGTTTAGAGCAAGAGATACAGGGATAAAGGTCATGTTACACAATGTTGGGTTTAGCGTTGGCATTTTTTTTATAATAGTTTCTGAAATTTTGGAGTGAAGGTTGAGCTATGAAGAGTCCAATTCTGTTTTAAATAATTAAAATTTATTTGTATAGTGCTTTTTACAAAATACATCGTCTCAAAGCAACTTTAGAGAATCAAGAAAAAGCCAATAGCAACAGTGGCAACAAAAAATATTGTTTATATCTCATCACTAACTCAATCACCAATCATTCTAATAAATATGTTTTGTTCTTTAGATCTCTCCGATCCTGGTTTAATAAAGACTTCGGATCAGTTTGATGCATAATATAACAGGCGGGTTAAGAAGGAACCGTCATTCTTAACTGGTGGTATGGAATAATAAACAATACTAACCAGACCTACGACAACCCAGACCAGGATGAAGCAGTACTAGAGTGTGAAAATAAAATTACTGTCTTGGACGAAAAATAGGGGAAAATGCCAACATATGTGACACCAACCAGTCACTCTCTGCTGACAAAAATAATTTTGAGATGGGCCCAGGGTGCAAGGCTGGATATTCACACCAGCACCTACATTTAAATCTTGGCTTTGGGTGAAAAGAAGGGGTCCGAAGGAGGCATGACCAGAGATATTTCCTTATCGAATGCAATCAGGGATTCCAAGTAGCGGAAGCCAAATTAACTAGGTGAAATCGAGAGAAAAATGGGAGAAAATGTATAAATAAAAATATAACAAAAATACTTTTGAGAATTTCATTAAATATGCATCAGACTGGCTAAATCTATACAGAACAGCATAACGATGTGTTGAAAATGTCTTGGCTTGTATGTGGCAAAATGTAACGCAGCTTGAAATGCTCTCCTAGTACATTCATGTCATCATCACTTTGTCCTGAAATTAAAGTTACATTGCTAACAGTTGTTTAATAATTTAAGCCATTTAAATGGAATCATTGATCAAAAAGCATTTAGAACCTTTGCTGGAACATATTGTTTGTCATTTTCATACCTATCAAACCATTGGTGTAGCCCTCAAGCTCTGTCTAGATTAGAGGATTGTCATTTATAAAGTATGGGTATTATAAAGATAAAACATTTATTTAACAAAAACTAGTTTTAAATGATCAGGGTCTAAATAAGATCTATTAGTCTAACCCCTGATCCATAGTCGAAATGCCTTCACACATTTGTGTAATATGATGTAATGGTAATGACTGTCAGATGCCACAGTGTGTGGGAGAAGCAGGTTTGAAGTGTCCATCACCAACAGAATCAGAATCATAATACAATGGACCTTCATGTCAAATAGAGATGAACAAATGTTGCTTGAGGCTCATGAACACATGGTCAGAATAAATCAGTGTTGGAATGTATGATTCAAGGAGATATAGCTCAACATGAATATTTTAGGGTCAAGATGGTAAAAGATCAATGGTACCCACTCTAATCCACAAAAAGCCTCAGGTGGCTTAGTGGTAAAACTCACGCTAGCACACCAGAGATAACATTATATACTCGATAGTTTAAACTCTGCCATCCAAGAACAAAGACAGGTTCAGGGGATCAGGTTTGTACACTAAGCTGATCTGCATATGAACTTATGAGCGTCGTGGATGAATTTCTGGACTACGTTAGTCACATGATCATAGTAACACATGGGGAAGGCTTAGCACACAATTCTGGAACATCTGGAGCATTATTGCCCATTCAGTCGAAGGAAGCGGTTATGAGGTCGGGCAATTATGGCGGACAAGACAGCCTGGCACACAATTCACTCTCTTGGCCCATTCCATAGGTGTTCGTTGTAATATTAGAGTGTGTCCACTAGGGCTGTAACGATTTACAAAGAATCAGTAATAATCGATTCTTGTGGGGAACAATTTGAATCATTGATTCACTTAAGATTCATGGATATTTACTTAAAACTGCAGAGGGTGCAGCTACTATATATTTTTGGCTTTGTTTAATTACTGCAGAAATAAAAGACTTCTTCTGATTTACTTCTGAATTGTATTGTGTTGTGAATCGTGTAAAAATAGCTGGTATTCCCATCCACCAACTTTTTGCAAATTTCGAAAATGTGCATTAAAAAACCTGAATGGAAAATCTCAAAATTCGAAAACGTTTCACACTTGAACTAAATGGAAAAGCCAAAATGCCCAAAAAAAGAAAAGAAAAAAAAAAGATTGAAATGGGTGAATAAATGACGATTCAAGCTCATTATATGCCGTAATGTTTCATTAGCTTTGATGTTATTGCTTGGCATAAAGCATTATTTGATGAACTGTTGTTCCACTTACACTGAATGTCTCACCCAATCACTACCCTGTACTCAAGGCAATCGCAATCCTCTTTATAGCTGGCACGGGTGGCACAAGTGACTGTAAACCTTTAGCTCTACTGATGACCCAATCACGGTGCATATCTAATCAAATGCTGATTTTGATATTCTGAAATGATTGGTCAAAGTTCTGTTTAGTGCGTTTACGTTCCCAGATGTGAGGTGAAGGTGGGCGTGGCATGTAGATTTTAAGCCCACATTAGACCCGCCACTGCTCGTTCTACACAACATCTCTTGGCAGCGAACAACATAGCCATAAAAAATGACAAATGGATGTAAATATAATTCTACTTAAAGCAAAAATAGAACTGGATCTCTCCATCTTGCTCATTTCCCTACAGCGCGTTGACACATATAAAGGTTTTCTGGCATAATGCTGACCAAACACTAGACGACTTTGAAAAGACTTTCGGAAAGACTTTTTTAGAAATGTCTGACACTTTCACACATCTGAAGATAAGTAACAGACGTTTAGTCACAGATTAGTCACAGGCTTTAATTTTGCAAAGACTGGAGGTCATGCAGGGTCACTGTTTTCAAGACTGAATAGATTCCTTTTGAGATGATTTTATGCTCCTGGTTGAATTTTTTTATTGTCGGCATTATCTTTATTGTTATCATATCCTATCTTGTATTTACTTTTTAATACTATTATTAATCTTGTTTTTTTTTTTACTATTACTATTTTTTATTTCGACTACCACTATGAGCTGTTATCTCCTCCCGAAAGCTATTTATTAATAGATATTTAATATCCAGTTTTGTTCGCAGCACTTATATCGAATGCTAGTTGCACTATGAGATTGATTCACAGATCGGTCTGTCACTATATAATTAAAGCGCTTTACCCACCCGACATTCCTGTTTTGTGCTGAAAATAGCTCTTATTGGTTGTCGAAAATGTGCACGTCACATGTTTGATTTAATTGGGACCACCACACTGAATGATCGAGATGACGCGAGCGAGACATCACTGTAGCAAGACTCATGATTTTATTCCAATATTGGAAATTTGTCTGTGACCGCAAAATGGCAGTAAAGTCATCTAGTGTACGGTCACCCTAACAGTAGTTGATGGAAACCCAGTTATTGTGGGTAGAGTGTATCGTTAAACCCCTACTGTCCACATACCCGGCCAAGTAAAGAAAACAGGACACCACAAATGTCAAATGAGTACTAGATACAGATACCATTCTACTCATCAATATGAAGAGACCATCCCGTGTGAGGGGTCACATACACAGAACACCAGGTGTTCTCCACAGCCTTTTTCCATTATGAAGGCCTAATAAAGTAAGATCTTGTGATTTATCCCTTCTGTACAGTTCCAGAGATGATTTTAAGATACCCTGAAGCTGTTCTGGTGACATCATGGTGAAGCACAGCTGGATTATCTCTAGGTACCATGCGTCCTTCCCAAAACTCAAAACCAGGCAATGTGTTGATTGTCCACTCAGAATTGCATCCAGTGCTGTGGACCTTAGTCATGACCAGGTCGAAATCAATACTTGAGCTGGATGAACAAAAGGATGCTCTTGAAACAAAAAGAGCTTTTATTTTATTTATAGACCTGGAACGACGAAATTTCTCCAAGTAAGTGTGGAATCCTTAAAACGAGTGTCCGCACCGCACTGAGTAGTTCTGTCCGTCGTTGTTGTCCCAGAATTCCCCGCGCTCGTCTTTCATATAGACCGCGAAGTGCACCTGTGCGCCGGGAACGAGAACCGGAGGCGCGTGCACGGTGAACGCAAACCTGTCTTCTTCGTGCGCGGGCACGGCGTGCGCGTCCGCGAAAGACGCCCAGTCGTTGAACGTGTACCTAACCCCGACGTCTGTTCCAACGCTATAACCGGGCATAACCCGTACTAAACCGCGCACGTCCCACCGGCTCACGGACACCCTCTCCAAAGCGACCTGGCACCGGTTTAAGCGCGCGCCCGTGTCCTCTGCCGAGAGAGTCTCAGAGGCGGGCACGAGCCTGTGCACCGGTGGGGCAGTGCTTACCGGGCCGGGCATGAAGTTCAGGTCTGGGAAGGCTTTGATGGGAATTTGAGGTTCCTCTGAGGTGCTGAAGTGCTTGACGCTGAATAAACTCAACCCGAGCGTGTCTGCAAACTTGACCTGCTTCCTGGATTGCTGTGAGAGTCGGTTCAGCAGACGCGCCTGCTCCGGGTACGCGGGTAAAGATTTCGCCCTCCTTCTGTCCCTCAGGTACATCTCCTTCACCTCATCTTCCTCTTCCTCGGTGTCCGAGTCCTCCTGATCCTCGCATCTCCCGTTCTGTAATTCCCCTCCACTGTGCGCCCACTCGGACATGACTGACCACTTTGTGGAGGAACCAGCTCCGAGATAGATGACCAGTGAAGTCAGATTACTGCTCTCATGAGGGCGTAACGATCCCATTTAAAGTCCGAGTGTACGTGATGCGTGAGTTTGGGAGTGGTGGAGGAGGTGAGGGGGGTGGTGGAGGCACCAGTCATTTCAAAAAAGTGTTCATGGTGTGTAGACGTAGTTTTTTATTTGATCATCTATTGGATTCCTATAGTGTTGAGAATTCTCTTTTGAATAGATATTTCAGTCATCAATAATAATCTTTTTAATACAGTACAGGCCAAAAGTTTGGACACACCTTCTCATTCACTGCGTTTTCTTTATTTTCATGAATATTTACATTGT
>JAYDZG010000029.1:17283599-17294853 GCA_034509265.1 Microcambeva bendego | reverse complement strand
AATTATTATTAAAACATCAGGGGTAATATATATAATAGTTACTATATGGTGTAACGACTTTGTATGTTTTGCTTTCAGAAAGATTTGAATTATTTCTTTTTTTCAGTTTCAATATCACGGTAGTTCTTTTCTGTAGCAAAAATGCATTCATAAATTCAGAAGATTTGTGGCAGAGTGCAAAATGTTAACACAAAAACATATTTTCTTTATCAAGAAGAATGTAATATGGTTGCTCTCACCATTTTACTAGGGCAGTTTGCAGGTTTGATTTAACAATATTCAACAAACAGGGTAAAATAAAATAACAGGGAAGGTTAAAATATGTGAAACCTGTAGCAACTGAAAGACACAAAACATCTGTTGCTCATTATGAATGTGGGTAGAAAAATGACGTGGAAAAGAAAAGTGATTGTCAAAATAAAGCAACACTCAGAGCAACTGCGATGTGGAATGTCTGTGAACAAGCGGCATCCCATATCGACATCCAATTTTACGTCCTGTACACGTTCCAGAGAAGTAAACTTTCTGAAATCCTACATGCCTTGATATCCTGACTACTAAGGGATCTTTAAATATAAACAGTATATTCAGTGTAAAAAGACTGAGCATGCAGTGCATCCTTAATGGATAAGGCAGTCCCAGAATTCAGTTTGGCATGACTCCACTCACAAAAAAATAAATAATAAATATGCTGAATTTGTCATGCTAGCATGTTGTGGTTTGAATGGCATGATGCTAACTGTGTTAGCTTAGTCGCGAAACCTGATGCAATTGTGGTCTAAAAAGAGCACTCAAATAACCTGAATATAAGTCAATGGCTTAATAAAATCCTTTATAGTTAGATAGCTGCCTATGTAGACATTAAGACAGCGATGCAGTCCACTACCTTTTTGAACACACCCCATGTGTCATGACACAGGTTTAGTTTCCATGAAAATATAAAAGAAAAAGCTGAAATTAGGTTGGCTGCGATGATTCTATCAAGCTCTCTTGCATGCTGTGGATGTTATATCATTTTACATTTACCCCCCTTTACCCCATTTTGTTTGCTCAAAAATTGAGTTCGTATCCAATTCGTTGCATGTTCTGTTAGACTTTTACCATTACGAGCTTGTTCCATTCAAGTCGTGTAATTCAAACGAGACCTTAAACATCTGTATGTTTTCAGTACGTTTTAAGCATGAGGTTATACCCCCTCTTGTGTATAATGTTGCTCAGTAAAAAAATCTGTTCATATTTTACCACTGCTGTATCCTAGTCAGGGTTGTATTGGGTCTGGTTTCTTCTGATTCACAGAACACAATGAGTAATTCACTCCTTATATGACCAATCCATCACAGGGCCTCAGCAATCCATCTCCTTAAGATATAGAGCAAATCGTCTGTATCATCCTGACCACCCAATAATAAAGTTTGTGTATTATTAATTGACTATATTTTTTTACTGCCACCCAAATGCATAGTGTTAAAAACAGCAAGATTATTTGTGTGTTTCTGATGTTCTCCCCTATAGCTTTTTTATTTAGTTATTTCATGCTTTCCCGAAGATCCAGTCTCATCCATAGAGGCTTTCTTGTGGCTTGTTAGTGGAAGAGACTGGCCACCCATGCTACCCATAAAATGGGACTTTATTGACAGGAGGTCAAAATCCTAGGAGGATAAGGGCTAGCATGTTCTTCATTCAGAGCACAGGAAGCTAATCACCAGCTTTGTTTGTAAATACACCCTCTCCAAGGATATATGTGTATAGGCAATAGGGTGATTAGGTGTCTGAGAAGATGATAACTTATTAACAAAATTATATATCATTATATTCAATTATTTTGTATTTGTTCACTTATTGAAAAATAATAATAATAAAAAAGAATGAGCTAGAAGAAAGAAAAATAATAATAATAAAAAAGAATGAACATTTATAAATCTCCAAGTATGCAGTTTTCTGTTCTGTAATAAGCTGTCTTTAAATAATTATTGCATTATTTTGCTCCCAGCTGGAAAAGGTCAACGCAGCTACTTTGCAGGCCTGGCTTAAAGGTCAAGGGATCACAGTGTGCTCAAAAGACAAGAAGGAGAACCTGATGTCAAAGGTCATGCAGTGTCTGAGTGAGCCATGAAGCCGAGTCTCCATCCAGACCTCTAGCACAGGTTTAGGATTTCTCTCTTGGGTAAAAACTACAGCAGGACCTTTGTCTACTGAGATTTTCCTCATATCATTCACTGAGTGATTAACAGGAGTCCACAAATTAAGCTATGTTCCTTTGATCTACACTTAATCTTTTATTGGGACCAGTTTAGCATGGTGTTTGGTTTGGCTCTGTGCAGACAGTAAAACAGAGTTCTGTCAGCGCTGTTGTGCTACTTGTTTTGAAGTTTATTAAGGTTTGAATATAAAAAAACAAGTTTGGCTAAAATTGTAAATACACGTATTAGACATGACATCCTGAACGGGACATTGGAATTACATATTTAACACAGCTGCTGTGCAAATCTTTAAAAAGAAAAAAACTTACATATAATCTGTTGTTTTACAGGATTATCACTTAAACCAGTAGATATTAATTGTTTGGCATATTTGTAAAGCAAGGTTAGAAGTGTTACAACATAATTGTATGACAAAATGAGGACGTAGTTTGATGAAATTTAAATGCCAGTCTGTTTGTGTATGCTGTGCTGTTTTCTTCTTATTTTTATCTTTAACACTTGGAGAAAAAACATGAAGTCTGAAACCCAAAAGCATACAGAGAATTTCAGATGAGAGCTGGTGCTGCATGCTGCTTCACTGCGGTATTTAATGAAAGTATAAAAGGCTCACAGTTCCACTAATGATACATTCGATGACAGAGAGCTGCGAGCCAGAGGATTTTTACTGAAATGGAAATAGGCCTGTGCCACCTTGATGGCTAACGACGGAGGCTTTTAGAGAGCCCAGTGTCAACTGGCCTTTTTACTGCTTCTCACCTAACAAAGGCTAATGACAAGGTACAAATCGACTCCCGCCAGCTATACAGTAAGTGTTCATTCTTAGGTTACGAAGGTTTTGTGCAGGTGTTTTAATTTGTTTAAGCTTAAAAGAGACGGCTTTCCGACATCAAACTTAGTCAAAATTTTAAACAAGGATCAGTGGTCCCAGTGTTAATCTAATATAGTTTACGATTTCTGTGTAGTTTTACAAGGTTTTGTCATACTATCTACTAAACATGATAATTTATTTGTGACTGTAAATTCAATAATTTAGAGTTTTTTCATTCCTGTCAAAGCCCGTTGGATTAAACTGTAGTGTGTTTTTCTTCAACTTGCTAGCTTGGTCTTCTTTAGGTCTTGTCCCTCCTTCATTGTATTTATAATAAATACGACAATTAAACAGAGTTCAATGGCAAAGTAATCTATGGATTCAGTGTCTATATAACTTTGGTCAAGCACATTCCCATAATATACAGGTGCTGGTCATATTTAATTCCATTCAAAAAGTGAAACTTGTATATTATATTAATTCATTACACACAGACTGATATATTTCAAATTTATTTAAATTTTAATGATTATAATTGACAACTAATGAAAATCCCAAATTCATAATCTCAGAAAATTTGAATATTGTGAAAAGGTTCAATATTGAAGACACCTGGGACCACACTCTAATCAGCTAATTAACTCAAAGTATCTGACCTTTAAATGGCCTCCCAGTCTAGTTTGTGTGTGTGTTTGTGTGTGGGGTATATACTGTATAAATACTGTCATTGAGTGGTTTAACTTAATTTCTGCTTGTACATGTGTTTTTCTCTCCCCTTCCTCAAACACACTCTATCCTAAAGAATGCAGCTCATTATCACAAAATACTCCCAGTACTACATTAAGCATTGCTCATGTATGTAAAACTATTTTTCTTTATGGCTGAAAGACATACAGTGGATTTAGAAAGTATTCACACCCTTTGACTTCTTGCACCTATTATAGTGTTGTGGATTTGATTTTAATTAGAGAGGATTTAATTTTTCCCATAGTCTAAATTCAACCACCAAAATGATATATTTGAGTAAATTTTAAATACAAAGAATTCAAGTAATTCAGTGTGGAACTCAAATTGGTGATCAGTTACACCCTGGCTGCTTCTATCATTATGCATGATATTAGTCTAAACCTCACAGTCAAGCTGTTGCCATTTGAATTGTTTGGAAGTTATGTGGGAAGGTGCAGATCCAGGTCTATAGTGGTCCAAATTTTACACCACATTGTCTGGACAAAAAAGCATGAAGTTCAAAGAACTGTCTGTCAAATTTATAGATCTGGGCAAGGATATGACATAATATTATTGAATGCCCCAAGGATCACTGCCATTTTGTGTGAGTGAGTAATGGAATGACTGAGTGTGTGAGACATGTGATGGATTGGAATTTTTGGAGCATGTATTTTTCTATTTTAATCCCAGTCTTTCTGGATGAGCTTCAGACTCACTATGATCCCTCAAAAACTATAGAAAATCAAAAGCATGACAGCACTTCATTTTAAATCACCATTAATTTCTTTTCATCCTTTCATTATTTTTCCTCATTCATGTTCATTACTGTGTATTCTTTACACCAGAGGACACTCAGTACTTCCAATCTGAAACGGAAGTGGATAGAGAAAAATACTTTTGTTTCCTTTTCAAGGCTGTTGTGTGGGCTCATCTGTGTGCTCTTTCAGAGTAAAGGCTCTTCAGAAACTTAGTGTGAACAGCATTTGCCGAAGGGTGCATTTACACATTCCTCTATTTATAACATGCTGAATCATGCTTCAGCATTTCAGCTCAGGCCTCTGGGCCAGTGTTTACTCAAACTCTAACCTTCAGATGATAAATGAAAAACCCATTTCTTACTTGTGAAGATTAGTAAGAACTGTTATAGTTTGCGAGTTTACTATCCCAATACAATCTCCCAACAGCACTAAATTTACACTAAATTTAACTTAGGGTTTGCCCTAGTTGGTAAAACAGTTCAGCTTTATTTCAGTATTTACATTTGGATCTTATACACAGTTCAGAAGATAGCACCTTTTGTCAGAACCCACCCATTTTTCTTGTGAGCAAAGGTATTGAAACATGTGACTCAGTCATTTGTTGCGCAGGTGTGTCCTTTTACATTGAAAGCAGAGAGTTGTCTATGGGTGAAAAACAAACTATTGTTAAGCTGAGAGAAGATAAAAAATCAATCAGAGCCATTGCACAAATATAGACCAAATATTGACCATAGATTAACAGATGATGAAGAACAGATGTCCAACAGGTAGACCAAGGAAAACAGCATCAGATTACGAAAGAAACATTGAGTGTGCGGTTAAAAGACGACTAAAACAACTGTTAGTGACATCAGCAACATCCTCCAGAGGGCAGGAGTAAAGGTATCTCAATCTACTGTAAACAAAAACAAAAGTGCAAAGGTTTTACCAAAAGATCCAAACAACTAATTAGCAAGAAGTTCAGATACAAGCTTCAGAAATTCTGGGACAAAGAATTTTGGACCGATGAGACAAAGATAAAACTATACCAATGTGATAGAAAGACTGAAGTTAGGAAAAATAAAGGTTCTGCACATGATCCCAATATATTATATTCCTAATTTCATGGCTTGAGCTTGCAGGGTTTCCTCTGACAGGCTCCTTGATCTTCATTGATCATCTCATGTGTTACCAGCAGTATTTACTTTAATCTATTTCATGTTTATCTGTTCCAATACTGTTCTCCCCGTGTCTGCGTGGGTGCCCTCCGGGTATACTGAATTACCCTGTAGTTACCTGTGATAAAATGGTGCCCCATTCAGGGTGCCACCGTGGGCCTGTTGAAGAACTGGGATGGGCTCCAGCAACCCTACCCGACCCTAAAATTAGGATGGGTTGTTAAAGACAATGCAATGAACTGTTCCAATACTTTTGCTCACAAGTAAAATTGGGTGGGTTTAGACAAAAGGTGCTATCTTCTGAACTGTATATTCAATCCAGATGTAAATTGTTACGGGACTGACCGTACTGTTGAAGGTCTCGAAGATCGGTATTGACTCGAGCAGGTCGGGCATGTCTTAGAGCTTTTGCCTCTGGGGTGCCTTTTGTCAGGGGCCGAGGCAGGCTCATACAGCCCCCACCTATGCTTGACAGCACAGCTTGGGCTGCACAAGGCACTAATTTTACTTTTGCTGGAACAAGGCAGCCAGCCACTAGACCCCAATACCCTCCTTAGCGGAACCAGGCAGATGGCTTTGGGAACTTAGGAGCTGTTCCTTAAGGGAAGGATAATATTGTGGTCCCAACCGTGCCATTGAACTGAAGGTTGCATTCCAGCATGGTCGGCATTACAGAGACTCTCCCCTTAGAGCTTCATACTTGATCAGCCTTATTAGGAGTGATTGGTCTCACCTGCTCATCCCCTTTATATCTGGGTGCGGCATACAGCCAAGCACCACAGCTTCACCAATGGCACGCACACTTCATCCTCGTGCAGATGCCTTGGCTGTTGGATAGGGTCAGATCAGGTATCAACTGGGTCCATTGGGATTCACTGGTGCATGGCCGAGGCCGGAGGTAGCTGCATTTGGATAAGGGACAGAACTTTGCAATTATACGCCATCTGAGGACCACATATGAAAGATGGAGACTGTTTCCTCCCTTCCCTGGTCAACTAAAATTATTTTGGTATTTTTCTATTAAGTAGAAAACAAATTACAATGATCATGATGATCAATAAATATTGATATATACATAAACACGTGTGTTTTTCTCCGACCTTCTTCAAACACTAAAACTTAAGTATGCAGCATATTACTCTTTCTTAAAATTCACCCAGTCCTACACCAAGCATTGATCATGTATGTATACCCTTGGACTTATTTAACCGTTATAGTGTTGTAGATTTGATTTTAATTAGAGAGTATTTTTTCCTTTATTCTACAGTCCTCAAACCTAACTGAGATCCTTAAGAAAATCAAAAGAATTCAAGTCCTTTGCTGTGGTCCAGGGTTTATTTAACATCGTGTTTTTAGACCCAACACAGCCTTGATTAAGGTGAATGAGTAAGATACTTCTTGTAGCTTTTATCGTTAGGGGTCGGCACAGTGGCTTGTGCTCCACACTACCACCACCAAATACTTTTTACATCGGAAACCCTTCCTGACAATTTGTTCCTATTTATCTGGGCTTGGGACTAGCACTACAATGCACTGGTTAATGCATCCTAGTTGCTAGCAACCTATAGGACAATTAAGTGTCCCCAATTAACCTATTGGCAGATTTTTGGACTGTGGGAGGAAATCTGAACACTCAGACTAAACCCACACTGACACAGAGAGAACATCCAAACTCTGCACAAAAAGAACTTAGATCACCCCACCTGGGGATCAAACCAAGGACCTTCTTGCTGTGTGGCAACATGGCTATGCACTAAGCCACGATGTTGTCCAAGGTAAATCAGTTACTGGAAATATTAGGAATATTTTACATTTTCTCATCATTTAGCTGCTTAGAATCTATCCTACAGGAGTTCCAAGACCTAAATCCAATTGAGCATCAGTGTGATGACCTTGATCATTGTGATTGCTCTGTGGATCTTGCCCCATGTGTTAGGACCTGAGGAACTAACACCCAGAAAAAGTGGGGCATTTTGAGGTGAAAACACAAATATGTGAACTGTGAAATCCTCTGCTATAGATTTAGGACTCTACATCTGGAAACTTTGACTACACTTGAATGTGACTTGCATTCTAATGCTATGGTTAGGTCTGGAAGACAGATTGGGTGGGATATGATCTGTGGCCCTGGGAAAGATTCCTCAGCACTGAGCGCATGACCATGTCCAGCTGCATGGCTTAGAAGAACGTCTCCATACTTCTTAATGTGTTCAGCACCACTGAGACCAGTTTCAACAAGAATCAGGTTGCAGCTGGCTTCTAATAAGATCTAGTTAGCCCTTTTTTCCTTGGTTACCTGTCAGTGGATCATTTTCCCAGTAGGTATCATTTACTGCACCATGTTTAACTCTAAATGTCTTTTTATCAAGTTAGGGTTTAAAAAAAACCTTCTAAAGGAGATTTTTAGCCTCACCCACTGCTAACAGTTCAATAAAATCAAATCAAAAATAAAATAAAAAAGAAAGGATTTACTTTCAACATTGAGGCAACATTTTTGGGAGGGCCTTTTATCCTGTTAGAGCAAACCATTGTGCACAAACTTAAGTTTATAAACTAACTATTAGATAAAACTAGTGTGAAGGAACGTAACTGACATCTACAAAGCCACGAGAACAAAATCTGGTCTTTGAGATGAGCTAAAAACCAGACCTTCTTGACTTTGTTGAAACATAAAATCTTTAGTAAGCACAATATCGCTGTGCTCAAAAACCTTGTGAGCTTTCTACACAGGAACCATTCTACATCATCCTATGCACGCTCCCAAGAATTCGACTGTTTCAAATCCCAGATGCCATAATATCCTCACCACTGCTAATCTTAAAATACAAATGGTATATTCAGTGACAAATAAGAAAACATCAGATCCATCCTCATTCAATAAGGCAATTCAAGCATTCAGTATGGCAGATCTTCTCTCACAAAAAAATGGCGACTGATGGGGGGGCAAAGAACAGCTTTGTTTCCGAATGTTAATAAATTATTATTGATGTTTAATTTGTATAAAGGTGCACATGTGTTTTTATTTGCAAGTTTGGGCTTGTCAGTGAAGTTTAATTGTTTTTGTTACACTGTTGTGCCATTTAATCCCATTGGTTTGAATGGAATGACCCTCTGTAGTTAGACAGCTGCCTATGAAGACACAAACCCCATGTCTGGCTTGAAAATCTACCTAACCCAGAAAGCACTATTGTGAAAGTAAACAGCATTACTATATGTGTTTTTACTATGGAAACTGTTGTATGTAGATGGGGTGACAAAAAATAGTCTTGTTTATTAAATTAGATTTTTGAGGCATTTACTCAGGTATAACCAGGACTTTAGGCTTTGTGAACCTTAGTGGTAAGAAGACATGTAGAAAAATGACGTGTTTAGATTTAAGTTTATTGACTTTTACCCTGACTATTTGTCTCATTTTCTCATTATATCGTTCTTGCTATAGTGAGAAGAATATTGTTTTCATTTAAGTTAATCAAAGGCATCCTACATGGTGTCCTAATATTTCCTACTGTTTTCATTAAACAGAAAATCATTGTGTAATGTGAAACATGCCATTTTTTGAGGAATCTAGAAGATTTTTGACATCTGCGCTAGACACTATAACTGTGTCTGCTTTTCATTTTAGCCAAGATAGCTGATAGCTGTTGCTTGATATCTCTCCGGCTAAATGGGAAGTGAAGTGGAACCATTGAAAGCTGGTCATGGTATCTGTTAAGTACACTTTATCCTGCCTTATGAAGTATCATGAATGCTATATTGATACTCCCTGCTGGCTCGAGGATGGAATGGGTTTCTGGCGGTCAGTGCCATACTTAAAAATGGACCATTGTGTTTCTGAACTCGGTGAACTGTGGCGCATATGTAACAGTTACCTCCGTTTAATCAGAGTGCCTCAGGAGAAAGAAATGTTATCCAGAGCATTTCATGGTCATTACTTTTAAAGGTCAGTGCCAGATGTGGAATTAATAGCCAATGCTTTTTTTTGGCAGGTCTTTGTATTTGCTAAGCATTTACTCATTATTATGATTTGGCACATGATCTACAAACAGACAAAAGCTTAAGGAAGCTCAGTCCAACATAGAAATTTGTGGGATAAACAATGCACAGTAAATTAAATTTACTGTGAAAAAAATATATTGCTGGAGCTAAAATGCATTTCCCAGGCTTCCATTGCTTTGTTTATATTTTACAACAGGGGTGGTCATACTTCGCTTCTTGCTCGAGATCTGCTATTTTTAGGTGACAGGTAATCACAATGTACTTTTTAAAAAGGTTTGTCTCATCACTTTTAAATTGCAGTGACAGTTACATATCACAGTGGCTAGGATGTTAATCCACCGCCTTCCTCAGACATAGTCAATCAGGTGTGTAGACACACGGCGCCCTATAGCACCACTGAAATTTGAAGCCCGGATCTGAACAATAGTGGTCTAGCACATTTTATGCCTTCCAACTGAGTACCTCAGTGAGTAATGTAAGTAATTGACATTATTTTAGTCAGACTGACAGATGATATTGTACATGAGGTGCAATGAGGAAGCCATAAACCCAGAAAACCTGCTTTGGTCATGAAAATCAGAACATCAAAGTTAGACATTAGAACCATAAAGTTTTACAGTAGAATCATGAAGTGGCCAAAATATTTTAGTTTTACTGTGTCAAAATGATTTATACATTTGTTCCTGAGTGATTTTTTTAATTGAAACAAAACAAAAAACGAATAACCAAGTACTCTATTCAAAGATAACTTTCTCATTCTATAATTACAAGTCTCTTTGCCTGCTCTAATATGTCTAGCCATGGTGAGGTTAATAACTGCACCCTTGCTGATCAAGCATGTGCATTGTTAGGTTTAGGACTTATTCCTTATTCTTTATCTTGTATTGTATCTTGTATTCAGGTTTCAGGTTTATATGATTCATTATTATTGATGTGCATTTCATTAGTTTGAAGCAATCAATCATCGACCTTGTATCATCTTTTGCTTTATACTGATTTTGTACTGATGTACTTTGTTTGCCCTTCAGGCTGACAGTGAAGGATCTTTTGAGTCCCCATTTGCTTCAGTGTTGTATTTATTTGTATAGCACTGTCCTTTCTCACAACTCTCTGACCAGACATTCATTGGTTTTTGTTTGCTTTCTTGTGGCTGTGCTTGCTGACTAAACTGCAAGAGAGCTTACGATATAGACAGAAATGTATAATTTTTGCACCCTTGAAAGCACAACTCACACACACTGCTTAATTCCAGACAGGATTAGCACCCTTCCCACTCCTGCTCTATAAAACCGTTGGCAATTGTCCGTGAATTCTAAAAGCACTTGGCAGTGAGAAATTGGACTAACAAAGCCTGGCTTTGTTTGTGTATGATCTTGAGAAACATTACTTTGAAATAACTCTTGTAAGCATTTGATTGCCGGTACAAAGGACACTCAGTCCCCCCACCACCTCCACATCCCTGTGAGGGATTATAAATTCCTTTAAATGGTAAAGATGTGTGTCATGATTGTCTGGGTGACAAGACCTGCAGGGACAGGTATGACAGGTAAACTAATCCCACATGGCAGGACCTGCAGTTTCTTACACACCGGGTCAGAACAGGAGCTA
>JAYDZG010000029.1:17169578-17185175 GCA_034509265.1 Microcambeva bendego | reverse complement strand
AGGAAAATTATATCTAGTCTTGTCTCAAATGTCTGTATTATCAAATGCAAACCACATTTTGCAATAACATTATTTGATTTAAATATTTTTACTTAAAAATTATGCACTAAAACAATGACCAAATAAAAGAATAAATAAAACACATGAAAAACAATATAGATACCATATATTAAAAGCCTTTTTTCCTCTTAAAACATCTTAAAACATCTTATGTATGTTTGGCTCCAGTAGTATTGTAATAAAGCAGCATCATAATCTAAAGCTTCCAAAAAATATTTGCTTCTTTATAATCAGAGGCGTCGCACATCGGGTATAGGAACAAAGATAATTGCAGTGCAGTTAAATGCCCATTGGTCTTCATGTAACTGTGCAACTCATTTAAAGTTATTGTTCTTTCCTACATTCCTAATATTTAATCTGAAAAGAAATGTTTCAAATTTTGAGGAACACACTTTTCAGTGCTGATGAAGGTGGATGGGAGTTAACATAGGGACTACACATGAGGGCTCGATTAACTGTGTAACACAATCACCTCATCATGACTGTTACATTTTCGACAATTTAAGCCACAGTAGCCTTTTTGTTTATCTGAACCAGATGCCACAGAGAATGAGAGAAAGAAATAAAGAGGGAGAGGATACAATTATTGTAGCATAATCAAAGTGCTCTTGTACAATAACTGAACTTACTAATTCAGTTGGGTCATGCTGGGTCCCATAGCAAGGCCCTTAATCCTCAATTAATCAAAAAGTGTGTTAAGTCATAATTGTAAGTAGCTTTGGGTAAAAGCGTCTGCTAAATGATGAAAATGTGAATGTAATTCCATTGCAGAATGTATGTTTTAAACACATACTCAGAATGCCCTGAATCCACTTCTGTTTCAGCCTTCATGTTGTCTTAGTTTTCAGGGTAATTTAAGGTTAAACATGACCTTGATGAGGCTATCAGTATCCAGAGACAAGGACTTTATATGCAAGGACAACAGAGACTTCTTCTTGCTTACATTATTGTGAAATATTAGCTTTTAAACCCCATTTGTGTTTACAGTGTAAGAGCTTTTTATGTCATATTTTAATAATTAGTTGGAAGCTCACAGGACAGAGGAAGGGTTGAGTTCTCATCACTGTGTATTCATTTTGTCAAGGTTGTGCAATTACAAAGTTTGTGTAATAACATGACTACAAACATGACAAAAGAAGCTTGATTAAAGGGCTGGAACTCATTGTGGGAATTCAATGATTAGTAAACACTATTAAGAGCAGCAGCTTGCCCCAATCATTACCAGCCTACAAAATGTACAATGTCTTACGAAAGTATTAAGACTTTTCCCTTGGTATTTTACCTGTCTGCTTGTATTATACCCTAAAATAAAAATTGATTTTACAAGAATCTTTTAGGGCACTTGGGTGGTGCAGAAATACAACATGCTAGGAAGGATTCCTCATACCTATTACAATTATGATCCCTGCTGGCACCTACAGAAAGACAGGAAATAGTGGAGATGGGTGTGCGTGTGTTGGAAGTAGCCCTCGTCAGTCAGAAGTAGAGGTCAGCAGCAGTAAAGATAACAAAATTACTTTCAAACCCATGAATACAAAAACAATCACCTGATAAAAATATAACCACATGTCTAAATAGTGATGGCAGCAACATGTCCATTGGAAAGGACTGTAAAACTGGCCAGGTCTGAAGGAAAGATGGACTGTTCTAAATAAAAAAATCTTTTTTTGCTAATTATTGTTTGTGTCTCAGGATAAAAAAGTCATTTATTGCTTGTTTTAATACAACTTTTTTATGCTCAGTTCACTGGGCAAAGGGTAAGAAACACCCTGGACTGTCTCAACCCTCACCCACAATTAAAAACAATTAAAAAATCAGTGTGTAAATCAGAATCAGAATATCTTTATTTTCGTTATAAGAGGTATAACGAAATTAAGGCGCAATACTAGATGGTTTTTCTAAGCAATACATTTAAGAAACGATTATTTACATGACATACAACAATTTGCATTTTAAAAATAACAAGTGGTAAGAATTGCACAAATAGATGCACAAAAAAGCAGTGCTTAAATTGCACTTTGCCGTTGTACTGCAACAAAACAGGGCCTACATCATGCCCCATACTGAATACTGTCAGAAAGCACTGTCTCTAGGGAATGTGTTTCTTCTTTGTCTTAGTCACTGCCACAGTACATACACAGATCTGCGGGTCAAAGAAAAAAAGCTCTGCAGAAGTTTGTTGGAAAATTTCCTGAAAGTCTACAAACTGAATAGTTGTTTACAAAAGCTATTCTGGTCCTGCCAATAAGCAACTTTTGGTGGTTCCAAAATGAATCCTTTAGATATGTGACACATTTAAAACCCATACGTATTTTCCCATATTCTTGTCAGGGTATGATTAAAAATAAAACAATGGAGGGTTTGGAAAGTTGTTTGATTCTGCCTCGGCCAGGACAAAAAGAGAAGAGTAGAAGCATTCCCGAGATTCCTTGTTAATGAAAGAGACCATGCACAAAGCATTCACCATCCCAGCATTTCAAAGATGTGTGCATGCGAACGTTTACTCCAGCATGCTTGCTACATCTGCAAGACATAACGAGTCATGAAATGACGACTGAACCCATTTTTTACGCTGTTTTGTCATTCATATGACCAACACTCAATTCCTGAAGATCAGTAATTCACATACATGGCTAATGAAAGTTTTTTAAACAAGCAGAAATGCATCACCAAAATGTGAGTGAAATGAATTTTGCAGATTTTAACAAAAAAAATGAACAAAATTTCCACATAAGCTTCAAAAAATTAACCATATGCATGCAAAACGACCAACTTCCATCTCACCAAAAGAAACCAACCACAACAGCAGTTCATCGAGTGTAATTAGAACATCTGTGCATCTCATAACCCTGTGTAGAGTACTCAGAAAAGATCTGCCATGTAAGGGGGGAAGCAAAATATCTAACTTATTTGTAATATACAGTATTTCTAAATAATAATGTATTCATACATTCATCTTTTCTTAATAACACTAACAACACTGGGCAAAAGACATGAGCAGGTTGCCAGTTTATTCTTTTTCACCCATTTGTCACACATGAAAAGTTGATCTCTTTACCTGGACACAACATAAAATATTTAATCTACCCAGTAGCATATAAAAGGGCAGGAATCTTACACAGCTATTATATAACATGCAAATCTTCCACCAAGAGTTGAAGATCAGAGCATTCCACAGATGCAAAGATCCTCTGAACCCAGCTCTCCATGCCATTTATGTTAGTGGGTAAGTTTAGATGTTCAAGCAATATCCATTTGTAGCCAGTACAATCAAATCAGAAAGTTGACACAGCATTTAAAATGCAACAAGCTTTGACTTTTATATAAACCTTTTTTGTCTGGTCAGGCCTGCAACACATTATTCTTCATACAAACATGTCTTGCACAGGTGGTGTTTTTTTTGGTAGGCCAGTCCAATACACCTGTTTAAAATCCCTTAGTAGTTATTCTTTATTAGCCCTAATGCTTGACACATTTGGTGAGAAGAAACTCACCTCAATCCTTTTAAACTTAAAATGAAATTATTTGCATGACAAGCCCCCTGTCATCAACAGTGCTTAACCTCACAAATGCTCTTTCAACTTAACATACAGAACATGAACTTACATAACTCAAATCAGGAATTTACAACATTACAGAAGTTGAGTTGGTGCGTCACCAGTGTGGCCAAGTCATTGATTTCCGTGCAATGACAAGAATATTGTAACATTCATGAGGTAAGTTACATTTACTTCACAAGAAGTAACAGGAATATTTACTCATATATTTTTTTTGCGGCTTTTGCGGTTATTGGTATTGGTTCACAACTCAAAGGTTATTTATTTATTTCAATCATTTGGGCCTCCCAATGAGAAACAGATAGTTAAAACCCTTGACCAGAATTTGAGAAAATAATTCCAATGGGATTGTTTGTTTGCTGTAGCAAATTAAGCCATGATTAACTGATACATTTTGAGTGTGGTTAATGGGTGTTTCCACTGATTTACTAAGACTACAGCTAAACTCACACAGAGAAAATTGCTTGTTTGTAATTGGTTTGTAAAAAAGCCATTGTATTGTTGACATTGAGTAATTTTATCCACACATGGTATGCTATTGTCATACAGTTATTAGTGGTGCAATTGTGCAGAATTACTGCAATGGCCAACGTTGTTGTAATGGAAAATCAACTAAGTTGTACATATACAAATTTATCAATATATTGAGAGTTTGTTGCTATTTACCTGTGGGGTGCCAGTTTTGCTGCTAACCCACCTTAAAGTCCTTCTTGGCTAGCAGAAAGGGCATGGAATTGCAAATGATTTATGTGGTAGTTTCCCTAAATTGATAATCACATAGCTTCTTTGTTGGCAAACTTGCTTTTCTCTGATATTGATATTGGTCTGGTATATATTCTAAAATGAAGAAATTTAAAATATTCAGGGATCAATGCAGTTGTACCATTGCTTCAGCATACAACGACAATACATTATCATTTACAGAATTAGCAGGGATAAATACATTCATTTGTCTGATGGTTTATTTCACACTTCAGGGTAAAAATTACACTTAAAGTGTTCAAAACAATTAATTTAAAATGGCTTTATTGCATTGTACAACTTTATTGAACAAAACAAACTTTTTACTACTGAAAATTATTATATAAACACCGGTGACAATAAGGACATAAATGTGGAACTATCTTGACAGTGATAATATCTGACAGTTCTATCCAACTCACCTACTCATCTACCTACTTGAACATTATTTGGCCCACCCCCACCATCCTACCTTACACTATTTGTCTGTCCACCCACCCAGTAGTTATTTTAATGTGAAATTGAAAGAGTAGATGCTCCTTTGTGTTGAGAAAGAATAAATTGGTCTTTTCAACTAGCCCACCACCAATGAGATTTGGGTTCAAACTTAAACCTTTTTGGCAGCTAGATGTCTTCACAGACTTATCATTTAAAGCTTTAGATTACCAAAGGCCGTTCCAGGTGGCATCGGGGTCACCATGACCCTGACCATCTCATTTTACAGATGCAATTTATTTATAGCAACAGTGAACCTTTATAGCTTTTATGAAATTGACAAGTGCTACCTTAAACAATCATAAAAATGTATTACATGACTGTGGACTTCTTTTGTACTTAAAAATTATTCTAAGATGCAGATGCTCCTGTCCACCACTCAGTGGTAACTGACAGCAGATGACCCAAACTTTTTCGTGTGAGTGCTTTATGGCTTGCAGATGCTGGCCTGATCATGAACAGTTTGTCTCTCATACCCAGGAAGAAAGCATGCATGATTGCAGGCTAATCCCAAAACGGATACAATCATTAAGATTGTGCAGATAGCAGTGACTTATTTTAACATTGTGACTTTCTAGCTACTGACCTTAACTGTTTTTATGCTAAGTGAATAAAATGACAGCTTTACATTATATTGATCAGTAACAGTAAATTTGAGGGTGGAATATAATATTCTTTAATATTCTCTAACTCAGGGGCTTTCTTACAAGCCCAGAACCAGTGTCTTCATCTTCATCATTTACCAATATGTGGTCTGCAATCTCAGTACTAAAGTAGGATAAATTTCATTTGGCTATAATTAGACTTTTTCTCATATAGATCCATTTTTATTAGAGTTTATTTGTAGTTTGAACAGTCAGCATGGCAAATGTATCCAAAACCTATACTATATACTGGGTGCTATGTGATTTTTAGGTTAAAAGTTTTTAATTAAGTATCCCCCTCCATTTCTTCACTGGATAGGAGGTCTGAGAGCATGAGTATGGTAATAGATCAGCCATGTTGACAGCAGTTCAGCCACCTTTAAATTAGGGGTACCAGGCAGAGAGAGGGTGAAAAGTCAAGGGTCAGAGGCTAAAGGTTTAAAATGAGTGCAAGGCAACTTAGTGGATAGGTTGCATGTTAGGGACAACTATCGGTCAGCTTTATTGTGGTCACCCTTATTTATCCATACTTGCATGATGATATAATTTGATTGTGGAACTTTATATTCACATTTCAATGTGTTTTGATTTTCACACCGATTATTTTTTGATAATGAAAGCAATGTCACTTTAACTAGAAAAAAGGAAAGAAAAAGTGCAAAAGTGAATCAGTATATTTTTCTATTTATTATAGAGGTGGAGTAGTAGGATTTTCCACTGTACACCAGTGTTGAGATTCTGAACGCCACCCTAGCCACTACGATGCACAAACCAGTGTGATATTGTGCCTGTCCCAAGCTCGGATAAATATTAGGGTTGTGTCAGAAAGGGCATCCTGTGTCATTTGAATCAATATTACAATTACGACTTATGTAAAGTTTTAAAATAAAATTACATATACTTAAAAAATATATTACAGAGAAAATATCTTCATTTCTTAGGCTTTTTGTTTTTTTATTTGTCATCATATTAATACACTCAGAGTTGTTGATATATCTCTTTATTGTTGAAATGATTGCATTCATTGAGATTGAAGTGAGGGAAGCCAACTTAAACACACACATCATTAAAGCAGGCAGACTCATATATTCTGCAATATATAGCACATTTTACTTCACGATTGCTGAACTTGAAAAATAGGCCATATATCTAATTTATAAAATGGGGTAATAAAGGGGCAAATTTGATACAAATAAATCAATGTGAACTCTGATTAAGCTTGGTCTTATATATTTGATAGTTAGCCTTTGTAAAATTTGTGATACATCTAGTGTAAACCTTAACAGGAAACATTAATGTCAAAACATTTGTCACTAGTAAGTCGAGACATTCCTAGAGCAGTTGTACAAGCCCTCCCTGTAAGCCTCAATCTCTTTGAAACAATTACGCCAGTCTTTGCCCATGGACTAAACAGTTTCCTTTAATCAGTACTGTCAACAACTTAGCTGAAGATAAATCACATCTCCTCATTACAATCATCCAAAGGAAGAGAATAAACAAAGGCCATCCACAGATAGGAACCTTCTTACAGCTTCTCTCGTTCTGTAGCTCAAGACTTAGGCACATGCAAAATTTGTCTTTCGGGCTTGGAACATTGGGGCATTGAAGCTATACAATATGACAGGATGGCAACAAGGAGATCAAAGCAAAGAATACCCCCTAAGGTAAACTACATAAAGCTAGGGATTAGGGAACGCATTAAGCAAAGCAGTGTTTAAAGAGGAGTCCACTCCCCCACACCTCTTTAAGTTTTCAGGTGATCCTACATTGCTCCCACCTCCCTTTTTAAAGACATGAAATGGTAGGGGGGTTGAAACAAGGAATGTGTAAATGTTATTTTCCATCTTTGTATGTGGGGCAGCTGTGCAAACTCCGCTCTCATGGTTACACCAGTGTTTATTGTTGAGGGATTATTGTATGGCCCTGTAGTCTTTCAGCTCTGAGGTTTTTCTTCTGTCTTACTCTCCGTAACGAACATATTGAGAATTACGTAGTGAGAAGGCACTTCTATACTCTTACCCACTCAGTGGGGTTGAGTGACGATACTCACTGTTGGCCCAAGCTCTTGCTGGGGAAGAGATGGAGCAGGGTTTACTCAGCTTAGCCAATGTTAATGATGCACCATTCTTTCTCTGACCACAGATTAAAAAGGAAACAATGAAGTGGTCAATGCTGGAAAAGTCTATTATTTTTATGCTCTGTTCATGATGCTCTTCAGTGTTTGGACAGATGGGACTTGGGATGTGTAAACACAGATACATGCCCACGCACATGCACACACTTGGGCTGACATCATTGTTATTATGTGGAGTCCAATACATACGCTACAAGAAAATATATTGTCTAGATCTACATCCAGACCATATGTAAAAAAAATAACAATATAATTTCATCCTATAGAGGCTTATAATAATGATTATGGTGATATGATGATGATGGTGATGGTGATGATGATGATGAAAATAATAATTATTACTTTCATTATTATTACAACATACCCAAAACAGATGGGGTAGTAAGGAAAATGCAGTTATTTAATTTCATGTTTTAACATTTAAACATTTAAACAAAAGTTAAGGTCTAGGGTATATTTGGGCTAATAGAGAAATATAAATGAAGAAATGACATTTACTTACATGGCAATAATTTATTCTTCTGTAATGGCAGCATTGATGCAGAAAACAGTGACATTTTAGAGCAACCTACAACCTACATTTTAGAGCAGTGTACCTGCAGTCCTTACCTGTCCCCAACAGATAATATTGGGAATATTGTTTGGGAAAATAGAATAACAAAATAATAACTGTTAGTTGGGATGTAACATTACACTCTACCCATCTATTGCTTTATTGTTTGTGATTATCTTTAACTTAATAATGAATAATGAATGGCTTTTTATTTCTGAGATAGTTGAACTAAGCAATACCCAATATGGCTGGATAAATGTGTGATAAAAGTGAATATCAATTCATTCACCGGATTAAATCGTGACATTTTAGAATAGATTTTTAACTTTCATGTGGGGCCTCATCACTAGATTTCCTTGGTGCCAAAAGATCTTTAAGTCTTGAAAGAATGAATGGTAACATTACACACTGCTCCCAACCGCCTGGGAAAGGTGTATTGGCATAAGTGGGTGGATGGATAAGCCTTATGATTCCCAACCTGTCCATGGAGTGGTGATGCTTTTGCAGACAGGGTTTTCGGAGTTATCATACACTGCCATGTATCTGAAAAACTATGCTTCTCTAGCTTCAGATATCCTAACTGAGTTAGGCTTTGGTACCCCAGATTTCTCACAACATAAAAACAGATGGAAATTAGGAGAGACTAAATTACATATCCAGTTCAAACTAAACTGTGCAGAACTGTCCATGATTGTAATTTCTTACGTTTCTAGTGATCTCATGCAGTGAGTGAGAGCTAAGGCTGTATGTCTGTAGATGGCAAAAGTGGTGTTACTATCTTACCCTTCACTAAAACCAAAATTAGACAATCATCAGCTTATGTGTACAAAAAGTAATATTCAGAGCTTAATATATGTTTGTTTTACTTGTCTCAGGCCTTATACTCCCATGCTGGTTGCTACATATAGGTATAGACATACAGTAAAGTCTCTAGTCCACCACTTTCATTAAATTCACCAAGTATTTTTAAACACACAAGGAATTTGTTTCTGTTTTTAGCTCTCTACAATTTACAAACAATACAATATACAGACCAAAATGTATGTAGGTAGACAATATACAAATTTACATGCTCAGCTGAATTTTGCATGTATGCAGACATATAAAAATAGCCAAAGATAAAGTTCGATTTTAATAATTAGTCAATTTTCATGATTTAGTCAAACAGTAAGAACCCAACGATTTTGTGGAATTTACAATTGATCATTTAGTTACAAGTTTTTACAGTCACATCACATAAAAACAATTTAAAGGATTCAGACCAAAACACGTTGCTTTGTAAATAAAGGAAATTATTACATGATCTGTGTTGTGAGACCTTCCAGAGATTTGCATAAATTATATGGATTCAAGCCAGAATGAGACCCAATCTTTGATACAGAGTGACTTTTAGTTACAGAAACCATGGCACATCACCCTTGCGCCCGTTGAAGAGCTGCGACAGGCTCCAGCACCCCTACCCAACTCTGATTAGGATAAGTGGTTAAGGAAAATGAACTGAACTGATGGAACATCACAACCTGCAGCTGGACACAGCATTACATGTTGTCAGATTAAGGATGTGGTACTACTCAGTGTACCATTACATTACCATTGCATCTAACCATTATCATTACATTACATCACCATTAAATCTCTAGGTGAGACTGAAAGGGCAGAGTGAAGTGGGAAGGGCTGTCTGTAATATGTTCTTATACATATGTATATGTAGCACTGATTCATATCTCTGCTTTTATTATGTTTTAAATTCTGGCCAGCTATAGCATTTCTTTGAAGATTTTGTTTTTCAAATCTTGGAAAGCTGGTAAGTCCTGAAATGTAGCATCATTTTAAAATCTACAAAGCCATTCTACTGATGTTACCACTCCTTTACTTCATCATCTTTGATGTGGTCAGCTCCATATTGACATTAGCTTACAGCCTTTAAAATGTTAAAAATAGTTTATTTATTATACATAAAGGGTGGCACGGTGGCACTACATGATGTTACATGTTTTAATGCCATACGGTTTCCGGTTCAACCACAAAATCTCTCTGAATTGGCTACTTCAGAGTGCTCCCAGGTTTGTGTGAGAAGTTTTTTAAAAGTTGTCAAGTGGTAGATAAGCTATTTGTCTCAAGTGTGAAGAGAAATTATACACTCTTAAACTTACTGCAATTCTGATAGTGATATAGGAGTGGTCGAAGCTGGTTGTATAAATATAAATGCCTGCATCATTAAACAATGCATTTACAGAATTATATACATTTCATAACATGTCTACAAATTCTCTATTTTAGTAAAAGTAAAGTATCTTTTGTTGTTGTTGTTAATTTTATATAAATGTTATCTGGACTTACAGCAAGTCTGACCAAACATGAATAACTGAAAAATATATATGATGTTTCCCTTTTCTTGTTTCAGGTGACGCCCCTGGGCAAATAAACTTTCTCATCTCCAAAGAAGGTGATGAGATGTCTGTGGTGGAGCAGGCAAATGTGTGGCTCTTTTTGCGGCTTCCAAAAGGCAACCGTACTCGCACAACCATCAACATCCACCTTCTTCTGCAGCTGCCAGATGGCAAAGAAAAACTAGTGGCTGAAAAATCAGTGGACACAAGACGCAGCGGCTGGCATACCTTCAGTGTTGCTTCTAGCATGCAGTCGCTGTTGGAACGTGGAATTAGTGCTCTGACCCTTCGTGTCTCGTGCCCACTGTGTGTTGATGCCCGTGCCACTCCAGTCCTGGTGACCAGTGGAGGAGGAGGAGAGCGGGAACAATCTCATCGACCATTCCTGATGGCCGTGGTTCGTCAGATGGAGGAGAATGGGACAAGACGGCGCCGTAAACGTGGCCTGGAGTGTGATGGAAAGGTGCGAGTATGCTGCAAGAGGCAGTTCTATGTTAACTTCAAGGACATTGGATGGAACGACTGGATCATTGCACCCACTGGCTATCATGCCAATTATTGTGAGGGTGAGTGCCCAAGCCATGTAGCCAGTATTACAGGATCTGCACTGTCCTTCCACTCCACAGTCATAAATCACTACCGAATGCGAGGTTATAGCCCATTTACCAGCATCAGGTCATGTTGTGTGCCCACGCGTCTACGTGCCATGTCCATGCTCTACTATAATGAGGAGCAGAAGATTGTCAAAAAAGACATCCAAAATATGATTGTGGAAGAGTGTGGCTGCTCATAAGACAATATAAAATGAATACCAATAAGTACATTAATTATTTAAAATGCAAAAATACATAAATAAAAAAAATAAATAGTTAAAAACAAGAGAAGAGCAAACACTATAAAAAGGGCATCAAGTTTGGACAATGTAGGGAATGTAACTCTTGCCTAAATGGACAAAAAAGCAAATGGAGAGAGAAGTGAAGAGCTTACAAAAATCTCCATCTTTACTTCTCTTTCGCACAGGGTCTCAAGACAGACTCACATAAAACGACGGGCCTCTATCTTGACTCAGTAGCTGCTTAAACATGGCCGTCTGAAAATCCAGGGGGAGCAGTTTCTGTGGCACTTTCTGAACAAAACAAAAGTGAATATATAATATATTTTTGTTACAAAGCTGAGGGAATGGGCTGAAGTTATATTTATGTGAGCAAGACTACAGTGTGGACGCTTCAGATATACCTTGCATAAGAAGCAGCCACAATGATGAGGTGCCTGAAAAAGAAATCTCAAAACTATGCAACTTGTCAAGTATTAAAATTTATTTTTCCTCAATGTGCTGTTTTGTTTAAACTATTTACTTTTACAAATGAAAAAAGAGGAAGTTGATTTTTTATACTTTTTGAAAGTATATATGATATATATTGTGTTTTGTGTATATATAAATGTTTGTAAGTATGTATGTATGTATGTCTGTGTGTGTGTGTGTGTACATGTGTGTATGTGTTGTTGAGAGATACTTGAAAGAAGTTTGACGGGCTGCTGGAACCAAACATTTCATTATTATTATTATTATTATTATTATTATTATTATTATTATTATTATTATTATTGTTATTATGTTGTTGTTGTTTTTGTAATTGTAATTAAAATTAGTATGACTCATGTTAATATAATTTTTTTCCTTTACTCTTTTTTATGTAAGAAAATAAGTTGTTACAAACGTTTACAGTTTGCACTATTCCATCAGCGTAGCCACACATACAAATGGTGTTTAGTAATAAATGAGAAGCACTTCAGAATTAACAAAACGTCATTGTGTAGACTCTAGATGAAAAAGGTTATTGAAATAGGTTATAAAAACTGAGCAGTGTAAAGGCTAGTTCTGGACACAATGCTCTATACATTTAATGTTTGTTATTTCTTTCAACACCAAAGACTTTACCTTACAGTTGATCACAAATACGACCATAACAGTTTAAGCAAATGCCATATACAACTAGGGTTGTCAATTTTCCCAAATTGACTAGTAAATAGCCTTGGTTTTTGTAATTTAACAACCACCCACCCACTCACCCCAAACAAAAAGTAAAAAATTGAACTTTTTAAGCACAATGATTGTAATGTGTAGGCTTGTAAGCTACTTTTTCCTGACTTGGTTGTCTTATAATTCATCTTTAATTTCATTATGTTGACAGCTCTAAATACATCTGTTTTGATCTGATAAATAAATACTTCTTGTGCTTTTTTGCACTGCTGCACTCTAGATGTGCAAGCCATCTAAACAGTATATTCAGCACTTAAGCCAACATTGTAGTTGTATCTTCTTGCTTTTTATTATGAAAAAGAATGTGCAGCATTAATATTTAAATATATAATTGGGAGGAACATTTTTTAAACAACTCCATGTTTGGATATTTCTAAAAATAGTCGCCAATTGCTGATATTGAACGAACTTTGTCTTTAAGATTTAATTTTGAAGATGTCATTTTTGTTTTTAGCTTCGTCTTAATTACAGAAATGAAATGTTGAAAAAATGACTGAAAAAGAACATTGGTGGTAAAAATAAATTGCTTAATACATTTGTGTTGTAGTTACAGGACTGAAAAGCTTATTGTCAGGATGTGTATGTAAATGCATACAAATACCGTGATGAAATGCAAAAGTTAAAAAAGATAAAAAAAAAGTTAAAATCTAGAAAAAATGCATAGAAATAAGTGTTGTTTTTGTTTTTTGTTTGTTTTTTGTTTCGTTCATGCAGACAAAAATTACACTGAAAGAAGTGGACTAAGAATAAAAAATATATTTTTATTTTGTATATATGGAAATCAAGATACCAATATGTTGCATTGCTTTGTTGTACAAAATGTGCTTGTGTCTTTTTTATTCTTATTTATTTTCCAGTATTTTGCTCAGTTTTTTGCTTCACCATTAAAGCTACAAGGTTGTACACTAAACTAGATGTCTGTTGTTTGGTTGGAAGCAGTTTGGTGGAAAAATAATAGCATAAAGCTTGTAAAGTGTCCAAAACATACCCTGTATGTATACCGTGAATATATAATATATTTTTGTTACAAAGCTGAGGGAAAAATAATAGCATAAAGCTTGTAAAGTGTACATAAATTTTTAAAACAAGGTAAACTTTGGTAAAATTATACATAATGTTAACTGCACAGTTGTAGAATGCATTTCTGAATCCTTGCAAACAGACTGTTTTATTATAATATATGCCCTTATCTCTTATTTATCTTATTTGGCATGTTCTAATATATTTTCTAAATGCAAACAGTGATAAAATGTGCAATACTGTGCAATGTGCAATTAAGTTAATAGTGGTTTTATCTACTGACAAATCAAAGTCTTTTAACTGAAGTGAACCCCAGAATTTATATCTCAGGTAGATAGCTGACTATATCACATCATTACCAGAACTTTGAGGACCAAATGGGCTAAGATCTGAAACAAAATTGCAAGTATATATATAAATTCTAAGCTTTTTATTCACTCAAGTAGCCACGTTTGGCAGCTATAACAGCTAAACACACTCATGGCATTTTTTCTACAATAGATAATCAATAAATCTGTAGCATAATTTCCCATAAATGTGTGGCACATGTTGCTTTGCTTTCACTCTTCTGTCCAATTCATCCCAAACCAGCTCGATATCAAGCTTACCATCTGGTTCTTTTTCCTGAGGTAGTTCTGGCATAGCTTCAATTTATGTTTTGGGTCATTATCTTGTTGCAGAATGAACCCCTGGTCAACTAGGTGCATACCAGATGGTATTGCATGGCTCTGCAGAATGGTGTGGTAACCGTTTTGGTTCAGGGTGCCTCTCACTCTGTTCAAGTCACCAACCCTAGATCCAGCAAAACAGCCCCAGACCATCACACTTCCTCCTCCATGTTTGACAGTTGATGTCACACACGGTGGAACCATACTTTCGCCTACTCAAAGATCCTGTGAGATGAGCCGAACATTTCAAGATTTCCAGATTTTGATTCGTTGAAACAATTGAAACTGAAACTTGCTTACTATGACCACTTTTAAGACATGCTTTTGATGGTGAAGAAAACTGTACTCACTGACACCTTGACTTTCTTGGCAATTTCTCTGTAGGAAAGAACTACATTTTTAAGTGTTATGATGGTCTGTCTCTCTTCCATTGTTAATTGCCCTTTTCTCACCATCTTTGTAGCAACACACTACTGTCTGCAGTACAATACTGTTCAACTGATGCTCAGGGTACTGAGGGTATGGTACAGGATATGGTACCACAGTGTGTTCCAGCACCGTTTTCAGGCAGGTTTTAAGGCTTTTAAGCAATCAAGAAAAGTTGGAACACCTGAAGGATTAAGTAACACCAGCTTTCAAGACTTGATTAACCTTCATTGCTGCAGAATGGCTTTAAATTGTTTAGAATATTATTTTGAATATTGTTTAGATCATGCACAAGGAGTTCATGATAAACCCACTCTTGAGGGTAAACATCATAAAACCACCTACAAAGAAGATGCCACTTTTATGTTAAAGTAGCATGAGTATCTGCACACCAAACCAGATGGTGACTATATTAACGGTGTAACATGCAGAGGTTGAGAAGGAAGGGGACCAGTCATGTCAGTTGGGTAGCCTCTAAATAAACCACACATGCACACTGCAAAATGATTACATCCCCCTACACTACACACACACACGCATACACACATGAACGTACGCAAACACACACACACACACACACACACACACACACAGAGGTAAATAAGCAAAACATAACATTTATTAAGTACATACACACATCCACACACACAAGTAAATGCACAAAGTTTAAAGTATAAACAACCTTTTCATAGTGGTTCTTTAAAAAGTACCACCTTTAGCTAATAACAGAGGGGTACACCAAAATGGCTGACAGATGATAATACTTCAGCAGCAAGTGATCAAAGAGCATGGCAAACCAAATGTGCAGGAGTTTCCTTTGAGTAGGAAGACCACAGGTCATTCATTTACAGCACACTCTCCAAACATA
>JAYDZG010000029.1:17146565-17168144 GCA_034509265.1 Microcambeva bendego | reverse complement strand
CAAACATATACTTAAAGGACCCCAGATCTATCAACAATATTTTAGATGGTAATCTTTTGGATAAAAAAACCCAATTACATGGGTCATGAAATGTAAATAAATTATTAATTAAAAAGAAATAATTAAAAATAACATCACATTTTAGCATTTAAATACTTTCCAACCACTTCTGTTAAAAAGCAAGCTTTTGCCTTATTTAAATAATGCTTTTAAATGAGTGTCTGTAATCTGAGTGTCTCAAGAAGAAACATTTGCATCAAGTAAGTTACCCACTATGCCCTAATATTTAAATATTTGATGATCTTGACCAATGGGAGAGCAGTGGGTGTGTCCTGTCTTGGCTACTATCTGTTCAAAAAGATGATTCCTGATTATGCTTCTTTAGACTGTAGAAAGGTCAACTTGACATCCAGATGAAGCTGTGCCAGGTCCTTTCTGAAATTCTGTCTGTCTCATAGAATCACTGAGAAACACTTTTGATTGTGTTGACATGCAAACCTTTGCCAACTGACACAACACTAGATCATGACAGACCCTGGCTTTTGGACTTGCTGATAACAGAATCTCAATGGTGCTTTTCCTCTTTAAGGTAAAACATAGGGCATCCCTTTTCCCCCCAATAGGATTTAAATACTAAGTATCTGATCACATTACATGTTAATACATTAATACAAGTTTTTTTTAACTGTGTGATGGGCTATGCCAGATGCCTCCACGTCTAGTACAGTTTTCTCTAAATTTGGTGTAGTTCTTGAGATGTGTGAGCGTAATCCTCTGCCTATGTGATTATATCAGCGATTATTGAATGGCAGTTCTTGATGAAGTGACGTCTGATAGATTTGAGATCACAGGTGTTCAGCTTAGGCTTGAACCCCTGCCTTTTTGGCACTGAAATTCATTTATATATCTTGAATTGTTTAATGACATTATGCACTAAAGAGGAAGAAACACCAAAATGTCTTTCAGTCTTTCTTAGAGGAACAATGTTTATAACCTTTTCAATAATGTTCCTCTGCTCAACTTTGCTTCTCAATTTCAGAGATACTTATTTTGTTCCGAGTCTTTATTACAACTACTTGTTGGCATTGTCTGTTTAAAATAACATCATTATCATTGTTTTTACCTTATTGTGAATCTTTTCAGGTGTTCCCTTTAGGGGTTGCCACAGCAGATGGGCTGGTGACTGGGACTACAATGCACTGGTTTGTGCATCCTACTGGCTAGGACGCACCTCATTAGTAGCTATAAATTGCCCCAAACTGGAACATGCTTGAATGTATTAAAGGCCTGAAATCCAGTAGTGGATGTAATTTGAGCCCTAGATATGGAAACGTGTCAGAAAGCTGGGTCTGGGTTATGGGTCCTCCAGCAGGACACTTACACAAAGCATGATCACACATAAAATTAATTAAAACAAAGTGCTGGAGGGTTTGGAAGTTGCTAGCAATGAGTCCAGGTCTATTTTCCATTGAAAATATGTGGATGAACCTGAAAACAGCAAGTAATTCAATAGAGAGTTGTAAGAAAGTTATTGATCAGATTAAATACAGTGTTAATTGAGGGTTCCAACAATTCTGTCCAGTCTAGTAATGGAATTCAGTGTGGAATGATATCAGACAGAACATTGTTTCCTTAGCTTTTTTGTGGTGTTTAAATTTATAAATTCACACAGGAGTATTCTCATGGAGAAAGAAAAAGTTTGTTAGTGCTGAAGAGATTCCTAGAGAAGGGCTTAAATTCTCCATTGTGCCTTTTGAGCACCCTAAATTAAAATACTTTACTTAAAAACATGACATAAATCATAATGAAGAAATCTAAACAAAACCTATAGAAGACAGATGGATATTGGAAGGAGTAGATTAAGTAGTTTAATGATTAATTGATGATGCTAGTCATCAGGATACATATATTTGATAATACTGCATGATAAATACAGCCTGAATACTGTTCTTCTGAATGTTCAGTTGGGGCACTAAATTATAGGCACAAACAATCAACAGGATTAAAAATGCATGGCTTAGTAATAGCAGGCCTTGTAATTTTAGCTTGGATGACAGTCAAAGTAAAACAGGCTGTGAGAAAAGAACACACTGTTGTGGATGTTGATACGTTAGTTGTGAACTTAAGGAGGTTTTGGTACAAAAAGAAATAGTATTATTCAAATTTTAAGTATAATCTCATTTTAAGTATAGTGGGGGATTTGTAGCATTCCAATAAAAATGAACAAACTCAGCCAATAGGCTGAACAAAAAGGAGACATTAAAAGAGGAATTTCCAATAATAAACAAATTGAAATTATTTTTTTTCTAACTTGGTTTAACTGAGAATGAGATTTCCACTACTTTTTTCTTTTTCCTTAGAGTGCCAGTAGGTCAGCATCTAATGATATCACAGTTTATCCTTACTTATCCAAAATACTTAACCAATTAAAACATTTAATACCAAAATAATCACAGTATTTTTCTTTTGGCTGCTTTTCGGAGATTAGTGAGGTGAATTCCTTCTTCTACAGCTGCTTTGCTGGCCAAGTTGGACCACAGACATTACGCCAAATACACCATAACAAAGAGATAATACAAGAATGCAAATAGTGTAGATATTTTAACATTTTATGTACATAATATTCTGAAATACTTTTGAATGCATTTTACATGTCCTGACTTTTTGACCGAAAGAAGAGAAACAAAGAATTACATCTCTTTATTTAATGACATTCAATAGTAAAGTATTTTAGTGTTGTTCAGTCATAACATACTATATTATGTTAAATCATTAAAAGTAATGGAGTTTTTATTATCCGAGACAATAAAATGTTTTCACTCCCAACATTGAGTTTTAAATGTATGATTTTCTGGAATGAAAGTACTATATCACTACAAATATTCCACCTTTATCTATGCTGGTGTAAATAGACTTAATTTTAAATTATGTAATAACTTATTGGGATTTTTTGCACTCCTGGTTATTCTGTACATATCTTCATCTGCATCCTCTGTAACTGATTAAAAACTTAAAGGTAAGGAATTTAAAATTCAGCATTATGGAAGTTATATTTCCAAAATAAACACTGTTGGTTTGAAGTGCTTATGAGAAGCTGCGCACAGTGGCATTAATGTGTACATACCATACATGTACATGATTTTTTAATGCAATAAAATCAACAACCGAATTTGTTAATTATCTTAAACAGTTATATAACTAACAAAAGTATTTTCAATTTTTTTGCACTAGCAGAAGAAAGTACAACTTAAAATCCAAAAGTTCCAATTGAACTACACATCTTAGGGCTTATAATACTGCCAGTACGTGTTCACCTTTTTGTCATGGACCTCTCTAAAAGTAAAAGTGGATACAAATTTAGGCTGCGTCCAAAATCGCCTACTTAGACGCAGTGTACAAAATTCAATGCAGTGTGCACTGCTAGGTTGAAAAAGTGCTAAGCTCGTTCATTACACAAGTATACAGTATGCAAACTCAGACGTACTACTTTTGCTATCTAAACATTGTCATATAATGCACAACACAGTATAAGCCCAACTGTTCATTACAGAGATTATTTATTCTGTTGTTCTCCACCAAACTGTTGTTCAGTGTTGTAAACAATCATAACAATTTATTTTTTTTATTTAAAAACAATGACCCTTATCTTTCCACACTTTTTTAAATTTCAGCGCCTTTGCTTTTCCAACTGAAATGATTTTTGTATGCTTTTTCGAAAAATGATTAGAATGAAAGTATGTGATTTTGTATTCAGCCTAAAAGTGATCTACCTTTTATCTTTTTAGGTTTAGGTGTTATATTTTCTTTTAATTGTTTACAAGAAATTTAACACTGGACTACTGACTTACTTTATTAAAAAGAACTCTTGTCTGAAGCCCTCTTTCATTGCTGAACTGGATGTGTCTGGCTTAGGAGTAGGGACAGTTCTGTTTCAACATGCAGAACCAAGTCTCTCTGATTTTTAGAGAGTGAGAGAAATTATGTAGCCCCTATCCAGTGGGGGTTTGAGGAAGCAATTTCAGAGGTTTAGTGCCAGGAGTCTGACCCCGGTAAAACCCCCCACCCCAGAACTGCCCCTTTTTGAACATTATATGTCCCTTCCTTTGTCAGAGCATGGATCCAGAAATGAGGACACTTTCCTTTTTAAGGAATCCTGAGAGGCAACTAATGTTGTTTTTTGGCCATAAAAGATGTATGCGGCAATGTTTGGGCCTAGCATTTGTGTACCACCAACAAGTAGCCCCATAGGCCATCTGCACTTACTGTTTGATCCTTGGTCCCATTTGTCTCTCTTGTCTTCAGGATGGAAGTGATTATAGTTGTTGTGGACTGATTTCCAAAGGCCTACAAATTTGTTCCTGCAACTCCTCTTAACCAAGGACATTGTCCCTGGTTTGTCTCCTAGACAAAGTGATCAGAGCCCGTTGCTTGCCTAGAGATTATATGACTCTGCAAAACTAGAACTGGTTGTGTCTTGGACCTTCAATTTACAGGGCAAAAATCTAAAAAAAATGTAATGCCACAGATTGGATTGAGTAAATGGTGTGTTGTGTTTGATTAAAGTTCTACCTATCAATCTTGCCATTTTTTCATCATTTGAAGTCCACGCCCAATCACCTCTCTGATTTGTCTGTTGTCCATTGTTATCACTAGTAAAGGTTTTGTTTCCTCTTGCTTTGTACTGTTTGCATGTTGAATGAAACTTATTGATGCACATCATGATTCACTGTGGTGACACCTAACAGGAGCATCCGGGTCGACTCTTCCATGATTTTTAAATGGAATGTCCAACAAGCTAATTGTCAGGCCATATGCTGCATAAAGACATAATAAAGACATAATAAAGACATAATAACATTATGACCACCTTCATTATATTGAGTCGGTCACCCTTTTGCTGCCAAACCAGGCCTGAAACTGTGATGCACTGTGTATTCTAACATTTTCAGAGGCTCTTCATAAAACCCACATTAACTTCTTCAGTTTGAGCTACATTAGCTTGTCTGTTGGACCAGACCACACAGACCAGGCTTCACTTTCCACGTGAATCAATGCGCCTTGGATGGTCATGACTTCCCTGGACAACTTTTGATACTTACCACTGCAGGAACACCCCACAAGAGCAGAAGTTTTGGAGATTATATGACCCAGTCATCTTAGAGTCTGGCCCTTGTCAAACGCACTCAAATCCTTGTGTGCACATTTTTCCTGGTTCTAACACATCAACTTTGAACTTTTAAATGTTCACTTGATACCTAATATTCCGCACCCACTAACAAGTGCTTTGATGAAAAGATAATTGGTGTTATTTATTGTCAGTGGTCATAATGTTATTCTATGTGGGTGTATACAGCATCTAATGTACCTTGTTAAATATTCTTGAAGTGTTTCTTTGCTTTAGCTTCATCTAATGTTTCTGTATAAAATAACACTTTATTAAATGTTATTTCTTAACCTTGTAAACTGCAGGCTTTTCTCTGGTCATTGTGTTTTCACTGAATCACCACTTGATTAGCAGTGTGTAAATTCATTATAAAAGACTCACTAAAATCCCACTTAAAGCTTCAAGAAGCGAAACCAGTCATTAAGAGTGATACAACTGCCTTTTGAGTGTTTCTATAATTATGAGATTCTTTCTAAACCTTTCCAGCCATCTTTTCTTACTGTATAGAATACAAAACAGCTGCATGAATCTGAACACTCACACACATACAGGATTCCCCTTGGAGTTGGATGCACTGCTTTCACATGGACCGATTTTGTTGTCAGCCTTCAAGTATTTGACAGCGAGACTCAACAACAGTGGGACGTCAGCACCTGACCCTGTTCCCAGTCTACTTCAGCTTCTTCAGAAACATTAATGAGTATACTGGAGCAAAAAGGAGAATGGAAAAGTGGTTTTCTACTAGCTGCTACATGATTCGCTCCAAAATATTTGGACAGGCACCTCTCATGAGGCCTGTTCTCAAAATGATTAAGTTTGAATGTAAACATTTTTTAATTGGATGTCCAAGGTGTACAAATCCATTGTACTCTATCCAGAACTATAGAAAAATCTATAACAGTGCTAAAAAGCTCAAATAAAAAAAAAATATATCAGACACACTGTAAACTAACTAAAACTAAATTGACAGTAATAGAAAATACATAAGCTCAGTTTTTGAAGTGAATTGGATTTTAATAGGCAAGCACATGTCATGGCCTAACACCGTTTCCTAACTTCACTGTTATTCTTAAGACCAAACATAAACTCAGCACACCTGTAACCATTTCCCCCACACATGGTAAACTCTGTGAGAGAATCTCAATCTAAAATCCATTTATTCTCTTTCTGGGGGATTCTGCAGGTGGCTCTGCTATTACTGTAATACATTGAGAAAACAGACACTGTAAAAGAAGAAGAATAAATTCCTGTTTAGTGCCAGATGGTTTTGAACCGTTTCATCAATCAACCATGGTTCAAGTGCCCAACAAAAACACAGAAAATACTTCTAAGTGATTGCACAATGGCCATACAGATTTATTTTTTTATAAAAGGTATCTGTTTTTTATTTTTTCCATTCTGTCTAGTGTATCGCTGTTTTGATGTTAAATGCAGGCGTGAATGCAGGTGCCAATTCCCTTCAAAATCCCTTCCAGTTCTTAGTTAGTAAGTGACCTGTCAGTTTGGACCATAACTATAATCAGTGATTTATTTTCACTATTTTATTTAGTCCAAAAATAAAAATAAAACTCTTTGTAGAGTAGCTGGAAATGAGGATCAAACTCAAGTCCCTGAAACAAATTATGCTATTTGGCACTTACTTTACCATCAGTGTAAAAATGTGCTGCTTTATAATGATAGTAAAATAATAAATAATTCAACAGTAGTTCCTAGTGGATAAGGAAGATTTCCTTGTAGATGATAGACATTTTTTCTCATTCTTACATTTCTTAATAAACAGTTATAATAAACAGTCAAATTATTAAGACCACCACAAATATCTTAAGTAACCACCATGGGCAGAAACTCGATGGTCTGGGAGTGACTCAATAAAATCATGCTAGGTTGTCACATGTATCTGGAATCATGACTACTGCAGTGCATCCCACAGCTGCTGGAAGGGGGCATGAGGAGGATCCATAGAGCAAACGTGGATTAGGAGGGGAATTAGGAGGTCTTTGTAGAGCTTGGAAGTCTTAGTCATGTTTTTTCAACCAATGTTGGACATCTCTAGCCACGTCACATTGTTGCTGGAGAAGCCCATCCACCCCATTTAAGATAATCGGCATCCACTCTTCAATAAGAGGGTTTGGCCTCATGAATCTAGATGTGAACTGCTCTTAACTGTAAATTGGCTTGGGTTGTATTTTCTCCTAGGCAGAGGAACCTTAAGTATTTTAAAAGTATACTAAATTTAGTATTATTTCATGCTCTGTTTACTAATATAGTGTCTATGACACAATCATGGCTGGTTCTTTTCAACTGTGATTTCCTCTTACTGCTGCTATTTGAACTCACAAGCTGTTGTCACGTGACCAAGGAATAGAGATGTTGCAACAATCTGACATGTTGGCTAGAAACTGTCCCGATATGATAAATATAACCCTGAAGGGCACTAACAGGCTTTGTTTGGGTTTAATAAGTCAGCTTCAAAACACAATACTAGGAAAGATGGATAAATGTGTAACAACATAGATAGCAGAAGACAGATAGAGTGGCCGAGGAGGGTTAACAGAACACAGAAGAGGAAAGGAAGAGAAATGTGTTATTTATACATGTTTATTCACATGAGCAAAAACAATGAAAAGGCACCTGACATTGATGAGATAACCTGTCCATCAGTCTGACCCTCCTACTGCTTGTCCTGTCTCCACAAAGGGAGGTGTTGAGATGTTTTGTAAAGAGTATTAGTATCTTGTATAAGCATTGTCTCCAATTCCCCAAGTAAATGCAAAAAACATCTTAGTCTTGTCAAGTCCAAACAGATTTAGTAAGACAAATGATCTTTTATAGACTTGCGGAAAGAGTTGGCACTTGAAGGATAATGCCTTCAAATGTATCTAGTATATAGAATCTCATATCTAGTTTAAGAGCTCATGGCTAAATTAAAAGGTAAATGGGAGTGGCATCACTAATGGGGTTCCTTTTATCCTATTCTGCCCACTCTACAGCATTGCTTGTATACAGACACAGAGTGTTCGTGCTTGACCATTTCATGATGAGCAGAATGAAACAATGGCAACCACAGACGGCTCCAGAGTCAAGCAAAAAATTCACTTTAAAAAATGCACACTTCACGGTATCTTCAGTTTTCAATTAACGGAATGCCTTTGAGGTACTGCCACCAAAGTATTAACAGGACTACACAAGAGCATCTATGAGCCATTCTAAAAAAGAACAAAAAAGAAAGAAATTGCTTACTGAAATGACTCAATTTCCAAACAATTTTAAAGTCAAGCCTATTGCCTGAAGAAAACACGTGTCCCTGCTCAATATAAGTTAATGATCACCATATTTCTTCAAATATGGACACACCACGGTACACCTATAACAAACTGGTTTTAATTTTTACTGATCACAGACTTTGTTTGGAATGGTTAGCCTGGGTTTCCATCTCTTATACACATAAAAAACCCGCTATAGGCGGACAGACATTTTGCCCCTAGGTTTGATTGAGTGAGGAAATTGTGTGTGTATTGGCATGGAACTACGCATTATCAACCCTATTATCTGTGCCACCCTGTTCCTATGCTGGTGGGCTGCAAAGTTGATTTTAACTATTGTTATAAATCAACACACTTGTAATGATGCACACTCAAATGAGTAATGCTGTAATAGATAAAAGCAGGCCCAGTTAAAAGCTAAACAAATGCGTGTGCTGCCCAGGCCAACTACCAATTTTTCTGACACGGACATGAATTATACGTGCTATATACAGCACAAAAAGCCCCATTATCCTCTTGACTCATCTGCATGTTTTCCCCCACAGTAAGAATGAATGAGAATTTCTACTTCACACTCACACCTGCACGGTCATGACTAACTGTCTCTGACAGGCAAGGTCACAAAATTGGTAGGAAGAGAAATAAAAAAACTACAGCATGCAAGGTAGAGATGACCGGAAAATTTGAATGAAATTACTTAGTTCATTTTAATCACTATGCAATTTTAAGCACAAACACTGCTGACATTTTCAAGCACGTTTTGGCATGCAGCATGGCAAAAATGTTTTTTCTCATTACATGGACACTAACAATTTAACTATTTTTAAGGTTGTGAGTCACTGTAAGTGCTTTACGCAAAACAGATAGATTGGCTAATGGGATTTTCACCGGCCGGGGAGGAGGGGAAGAGATGGTGGACCAGAACAAGATCATTAGCATATTGATGAGCAGAAACCGTTCCATTATTCATCAGTGTAAAATAAGCCAGAGTTTTTTCTGTCCCAATTTAAACGTTTCCTGCATACTTCATTGGCCAAATTGAGGTGGTTGCAGGTTATTTAGAAATGGAATTGAAACATGAGGTTGACATCAAATGGTAGAAATGAAGCATTCTATATTTTAATTTTGTATTATGGCAGCTGGGTTAATTGACATCATTATCACCACTGATAACCATTTAAATGCAAAGATTTTAATATAACTATGTCTCTGGATCTTAGTGGGATTGGGCATGACATTTAATTTAATTGTATGGTACACTCCAGTGCGTGGATACTAAAATGTCATATGTAAATGAATAGAATAAAATGCTTCTGACCACCTTTTTTTGGACTTTTTTATTAAGAGTATAGCAACTGACTAGATGTCAGAACTCTTCACTTTTCTAGTAGTGTCCACCATTAAAACACTTTAGCATTTATACTCTAGTCTACAGAATGTTGTTGGCTAAGATTTTCAAACTATAATTGTGCTACTTTTGGCAGTTGTGGCTGTCACAGGTCAAAAGCTGAATCTGAACTCAGAAGGTCTGATTGGTTTGTACAGCTGTTTATCAAGGCCTTAACTATGACGGAATCTCATGGAATCTCACTCACAACATAATAATAAAACCATAGATAAGAGCACAGCTCCCAGAATCAATTCCCATGAAATATTCAATTGAATAGAGTAATTTTACTCAGTCACTCAGGTTGCTGAAAGGACTAAATTTTATATGTTTTGTGTTTGATAATAATTTGCTACAGGGATAAAGTGGGAGCAATGTTGCTGCAGTTGTGTACACACTGGAACACTTTGTGTTCTTTTCAGCATGGACGCCTAATGAATGGTAGGGGTTTGTCTTAATACGCTGCCATGTATTGGATCACAGTTGGACTCCTGTGTGCTTGTGTTGTGTAGGCATCCAGCTTGGTGGTTTTAAGCAGTGTAAATCACTCCTTCTGACAGCACCTGACTCAGTGACAGCAAACCATGCTGTAATTAAGTGTCAGGTCCACAGGAGAGGCTGTTGAGTTCCTGTAGAAGACTGCAGGAGGGGGAATAGATTAGCTCACAACCACCCCATCCCTCAGATATGCTTATTAATAGAAACCTTTAGCAATTAGTCTTTTGCAAGTTCAAACTAATTACTTGGAGAATGGAGTGCATGTTTATTTGGACGTGTTTGGTGTTTCAGAAGTTTTATTATTGCAGATAATAAATAGAAAATAAAACAGCTTTATCTTAGGAGTGGTCAGAAAACTAATTATAATTTTACTAATTATATTTTAATTGTTTCCAAAGAGAAAAACAAAAAAGGAAATTTGGATTAGTCTGTTGGAACACTTACTATAATGACATATTTCACTTTTACTGTAGTGAAAAAGACACACCTGGACTACACACTGGACAGAATGGAGACTAGTGGTATTTTTCATATTTGTAATGTTTTTGAGGTTTCTCAGAAGGCAATCAAAGGTCAGCTGGAGACAAGAACTCTTCCTAGGATTAGTGGCTCAGTTTAGGAATACAATTTAACAATTGTTCTTGACACATTTTAGTCTGACCTACATTGACCCCATTGACAAAACTACCCAGTGAGTGAAGCATACCTCTCTGACCACTACAATTATTTTGCTTAGAAACCCAAACTATTAATCTTAAAACCTGTCCCACCCAATAATTCAGTCCAGCACAAGAGAAAAACAACTCTTGTAAACACAGCAGTTCCTGACTGATTTCAGTTGTCCACTTATTTGGATTTGTTGGATAATAATTGTTAGAATACAGTTTATAAAAAACTGGTTTGACCTTTATTTTACTTTTAAACTTTCTCATAAGGATTGTGTGTTACTATGCATAATATAGGAGGCATACCGTTTCACAAAAGGCCAACTTCAAGTGTTTCTTAAAGTCATTAAATGATGTAGAATAAATCAGCATCTAAGACAGAATTGTTTTATTAATTACATTTCCTCAAGAGGACTACCTGTCTTGGGAAAAAATCTTCATAAAAAAAATCATGATGTTGTGTTCAAATCTTTAGTAATTTAATTTAAACATCTACCATCTAGTGGGCGGCAAGGTGGCTTAGTGGGTAGCACTGTCACCACACAGCAAGAAGGTCCTGGGTTTGATCCCCGGGTGGGGCGATCTAGGTCCATTCTGTGTGGAGTTTGCATGTTCTCTCCACGTTGGTTTCCTCTGGGTACTCCGAGTACTACTCCCACACTCCAAAGACATACTACCAGATTGATTGGAGACACTGAATTGTCCTGTAGGTACCTGCAATGGACTGGCACCCCATCCAGGGTGTTACCATGTGCCTTGCGCCTGTTGAAGAGCTGGGATAGGCTCCAGCACCCCTCCCCGACCCTGATTAGGATAAGGGGTTAAAGACAATGAACTGATAACTGAACTGACAATATTTTTTCTCTGGAATTTGATCTCACTGCATTTTATCTTTCTTCTTGTCTTTGCAGTTCAGTAAAGGTGTGCACGGCTCAGGAGTCTACAGGTGGAGACTGGGAAGCAGTGACCGTGTGCGGGCGCTGGACAGCTGGTTCCACAGCCGGTGGAAGTCGAAACTTCAGCTCACATGGACAGAACCCTCGTCTTCCTCTCACTGTCACGTATGACCCTGGGGGAACCAATGTTAAGATCACACTTCGCCAGAACAGTCCAGAGAATGCTCTTCATGCCATTGGTTTTCATGTTTATAAGGTGAGAAGAAGTTCTGATGTGAATGTACACTGTAGGGCCAAAAGTATATGGATGCCCCTCTTCATAACTTAATCTCAGATCTTGGCACAAAGGAACACCTTCATATTATCCACCCCCCTCCCAGGCAAGAGTTGGCTACTTTGTTGTCTTTCTATTTTTAAAAAAACTATTTTTTATAATTTCATTGAAAACAGTGTAAGCAGTAGAAGTAATCATTTATTTAGAATACAAATTTGTCCTCTGCATTTTAACCCAATCCGTGCAGTGAAACGCACATACACACCAGTGAACACTGGGGGGCAGTGAGCACACTTGCACAAATTGGTGGGCAGCCATAGCCACAGCACCCAGGGAGTAGTTAGGGGTTGGGTGCCTTGCTTAAGGGCACTTTAGTCGAAATCTGTCTGCTCTGGGAATCGAACCTTCTGATCACAAGCCCGGTTCTCTAACCACCAGGCCACGTCTGCTCCTAATCGGCCGTGTTGCCTCACAGCAAGAAGGTCCTGGGTTCGATCCCCATCAAAGATGTTACTGTGTGCCTTGCGCCCGTTGAAGAGCTGGGATAGGCTCCAGCACCCCTCCTCGACCGTAATTAGGATAAGGGGTTAAAGAAAATGAACTGAACTCATTCCACTAGCTTTTTTTTTGGCTACTCCTTATTTTGTCATTTCTCTTTTTGGATATGAATCTTTAGCCTCAGACTTGTGCAGTCTCCTGCATATTGGTATCGTCAGGGTTGACCCAGGGTTTACATATTCCTCATGGGGTGTGTGTGTGTATGCAGATCCCTGAAGGTAGAGTGGACTCTATGGTCATCTCCACCTTGTGCCCCGTGGTGAGCTGTGTTCCTCACGCCCACTCTCAGGAGGTCTGCATGCAGTGCAGACTGCCCCCTGCTGGTTACATTGTCCTGCCGTCTACATACCAGCCTGATTGTAGTGCAGAGTACACCCTCACCATCTCAAGCAGGATACTCAGGTAAACTGTCGCGCTCTGTTAGGTGTAAGATAGGCACATTAGAATGGAGCTTATTTACATTCCATAGATAAGTAGTAAGTGTACTGTACTATGACATTTTTTGCATATCTCAGTCTAAAAGCTGGGGTCAAAGCACAGGGTCAACCATTGTACAGCAACCATAAAGGAAAATAAAGCCTAAAGCTCTGCACACTAGAATATATTTTTTGTATGTTTAATATTATGTTTAAAATAATAATAAATATTGAAATGTTAGAATGCATATAATATTTAGTATAAATATTTAAATATAAAAATGTAATATATAATTTTATTAATACATATTTTATTTTTAATATTATTTAATAAAAGAATATAAATATAATAAAATTATAATATGTTATGATATTACATATTAAAAGAGTAGCCAAGTAACCTACATTTCTTTAATAAATAGAATACACACAAATCCCCTGTGACGGATTGGTGCCCTGCCCAGGATCGTTCTGCCTGGTGAAACCTGACCCACCACAACCCTGTCCAATGTCCAAATATGTATGTTTGTGTCAATACAATCATGCAGTGAAGGTTTAGTTCATGGTAATTACATTTAGTAAACTACAACGTAGTAGTCAATCACCAAAGATAATGTTCATGGATCGAACAATTGCTAGGTTCTACATCAAAGTCCAGAAAGTCCCTTATGTAAGCTCAGGATCAGTAGTAACAAATACAAATAATAAAAAACAAAACATGAAAAAGGTGTAATGCGGTTTGACTGATATTTTTGTAATAATTATTAATGACAATATATCCCTTCTGTTGCTTTTGTGTGTGTGTGTGTGTGTGTGTGTGTGTGTGTGTGTGTGTGTGTGTGTGTGCAGGAAAGCAATAAACAGTCAGGAGTGTTTGGGACAGACCGTTCAGGAGGTAATTGTTTAGAGCAGATCATAACTGACCACAGACTATGTATTTTTAAATCCTGCAAATGGATGGAAATTTGGTCGTAATATTTGCAGATTGAACCCCTCAATACAAACTTTTAAGATATGTGAGACAAATAAGATTGTGGAGGGTGTAAATGTCAAACATTAATTTGCTCTTACAAGTGTGAAGCATTTTTGAGCCAGATATGTACTTAAGGTAATAACTTGTAAACTTCACAGTTTGAAATGCACTGTAGCCACAGTACGCTTGAGCGCCATCTAGTGGGCATAATTGATGGCGCTTGCATCTGTCACTGATTGAATGCTTTTTAAGTAGGAACCAACATGCAGTAGGGGTCGTAGTTTGACGTTTTGATTATGCGTTTTCTTCACTTTTCTCCAATTGTCGATTTGCACTGCCAATTATGCCTGCTAGATGGCGCCAAGACGACCGGTAGCTGCGCCAAGTTTTGAACACTGGATTTCAGAAACTCTGAGGTTTTAGCAGACATTTAGCAAACATGAGATTCGAATGCACGAGTTTGATGTATCAGACATTGAACTTGAACTAATAAATCATTAAAGGCTAAGCACCAGCTAATATAAAAGTCCCAAACATCAATGCAGTGGAATTAGAGTTCCTAACTTGTGTTTTTCGAAGATCAGAAAACATTTTATTTTTTACAAATTTATTAAATAGGGCTTAAAAGATTGTTTTGCCCCGTCTATGCTGTTCAGAAACTCGCACAGGTGTCATGAGGTAATAAAAGATATAATAATATATTATATTGATAATGAATTTTACTACCACAGTTTTCAGTTTAATGAATAACAGAACTTATTACCAGTAGGAATTCTAAATTCTGACGACAAGTGTGGCTGCTCGTTGCTTTCAAGTGCACTTTCTTTTCTCTCTGGCTCAAATCTGAATGGTATAATTTGGTATCCAGTCACCCGAACTTTTACTTTAGATTTATCCTCTTCATCAAATTCAGAAATATTGTCAGACTCTGAAGAACCAGCGCTGGAAAACTCACATTCCAAGTGCACAATCTAAGATATTTGTCCTCTTGCACAGCTTCGGGGTCTCCCTCTCCTTTTTCTTCCCTTATTAGAGGCAGTTTGTGCGACTCTCTTACAGGAGTAGTTTAACAGCATGGGAAGCTATTTTCAGGGTTTTTTGCAGGATTTTTCTCTAAGTAGCCTTCTTTTCTTAACACAAAAAAGACAGATGATTCTCTTTAAAACGCCGTTTCTTTTTGGGTCATTTTGAGCCGATAAGCAAGTCAGCAGTTGCTGATGCTTCAGGCACTAAACCAAACTAGAATATTGTGCTTCCTTTTATGCTTCCTTATTAGTGTAATGTTGTTAAACTAATGTACTAGTGCAACAAAATTTAACAATCCGTCTAATACCATGCTTAACAAAGCGTGTTTTTGTATAGAAGCCTATTTTGCATATAGTCCTATTATCAGCAATTCTCCGTTTTCTGCCTCAATCCTTTGGTATGGAAGCCAATCAATGTTAAGCATGGTATTAGACTGATTGTTAGGAAAACCTGTTTTTATTTTGCTGCACTAGTACATTAGTATACCAACGTTATACTAATAAGGGAGCATAAAAGGAAGCACAATAGTCTAGGTTGGTTTAGTGTCTGAAGCATCAACAATTGCGGACTTGCTTACAGGCTATATAATTCTGGAAGAACAATAAAAAGAAAATATTACTTGACGATTCATTAGGATCACTATGTTGTACCTTTAACAGTAAATAAACATTTACTTCCCCCTTGCAGATTTCTCACGTCTCTGTGATGGGGCTCTAGTTCAGAGGGTGTGCTCCTTTTCTTTCTCACTTCTTGCTGGCGTGGCTCGCTCTGATTCTGGCCACACATGAAAGCCAAAGGAGTTGCACGTCTTGTCCATCGGGCCGACTCTAATGGAAGCTGACGGCGCTCGGCCTGGATGCGTAATGGCAGCCATTGAAGCTGCCGCCCCTGGCATGGTCAGTAACATGGACTTCACAAGCGCGGTGCTGGCGCACAATGATCAGTTGAGAGCAGAGAACATTGAGAACAAAGACATCTCATAGAGAGCTTGCATTAGCAGCTGACCTATACAGCCCTGGTGTGCCTGCCAAGTTCTGGCACAGCTGAACCTGGTTTAGGAGCGGTGAAGACAATGTCGAGCAAGTGGGAACCCGTTTCTTTTGAAGGCTTTGATGGCTGTGTTTTGGAAGGCCACAGACAGACTTCATGCTGCCGTGGGTCGGGATGGGCAAATACCTACATGGTCTTGCATAAAGTCTGTGCAATGACCTGTTTGTTTCCAGGATGTCTTAGAAAAAGAACATGTAAAGCTCCACAGGTCTCTCTAACTACATTTTACTCAAAAAGTAGTGCATTACCACAGCTGCTTCATAATTTAGTTTGTTTGTTTTACATTTTATTGATCCATCCAGTATTGCAGGTTGCCTGGGATTCAATTTGCAATTTACAAAAACCTAAATAAATATATACAGTACATACCCTGATTACTTTATTAGGAACATTTGATTGCTTATCTAATGATCCAATACACATGTTGCTGTGGCAAGGTTTTCTAGACTAAAATGTACCTCAAAGTTAATCTGTTGGAAATCAAAAGCATTAAGGAGCAAGCGCAGCTCCAAAATGTTAAAGATGTTAATGCTGTTCCTGATAGAAATGTGGATGAATACCCACTGCATCACAGAAAGGTGGACCAACAGAATATTAGGACAGTGGTCATAAAGAAAAATGGGAGAAACTGCCCCAAAATAGGTGTATCAAGCTTGTAGCATCATACTCAAAAAGAATTGAGGCTGTAATTGTGGCCAAAGGTGCTTCAACATAATATTGAGCAAACATTGTGAATACTTATGTACAAGGAACTTTTTTAAAAATACATTAGCAAAATTTCCAATCAGTCTTTTTCACTTTGTCTTTATATGGTATTGTGTGTAGAATTTTGAGTGGGAAATGAATGTAATCAATTTTGGAATAAGGCTGTAACATTACAAAATGTGGACTACTTTAAATATATAGATTTACATTTCTGTATATACTATTTGTGCAATAAAAATAATATACATTAAACGTTATATTGTGCAATCGTGTGTGTGTGTGTGTGTGTGTGTGTGTGTGTATATAGTTTAAAGTTTATAGTATAATGTATATTACTATTGTTATTGCATTTATATAGAATTTAGTGTAAATACATATAATTTGGTATTGTTATTGCACAAACAGTGTATACAATATTGTAAATGTATATATTTAAACTAGTCTGTGCATTTAATTATATGCACACATTAATCAGGCAATAATATTGTATTGGTCCTCATTATATATACAAACATATATGCATATAATACTGCATATTATGTGTGCAATAATAATTCAAAAACATTATTTAATATTGTAATATTGATATTTTATGTTTATTCTATTCTTGTTGCTGGTCTCACAAAATGAATAAATGGTGGCTAAGGGGGTAGCACTGTCGCCTCACAGCAAGGTCCTGAGTTCGGTTCCCATGTAGGCCAGTCCTGTCTGTGTGGAGTTTGCATGTTCTCCCCTTGTATGTCTGTGTCTAATACCAGTCAAATACATGCAAGTGAAGTAAACTAGAGATATGGTCAAAAACTGGACATGACTGTTTCATAAACACTTGTGTACCAATGAAACTTGTATAATAAGTCCCGTCATGAATTAAACCCAAAGTGTAAAACATAATGTCAAAATCCCAATAAACAGATCAAGATATTTAAAACGGTTATTCATTGACACGGTTCAGATGCGCATGCGCGCCCTGCTCATTCCCGAGTAGCTCGATGCGCGTGCACATTGAGCGTTAGTGTGCGCGCCGCTTTACCTGCAGATTTGACGGGACTGTCGGCGGGAGCGCGCACCGAGGACGACCGAATTTAACAGAATAATGAACAACAAATTTGACGCGTGAGTAACAAGGGTCGGTAAGAACGTCCGCTGTGACTGATTAACTCTTGCTCTATACAAGCGCTGCTGTAGAGAGAGGTGTGTCTGCTCCACACGAGAACGTGTCTACACACAGCTCTGTGAGAACGCTACAGCATGTGAAACTTCCATTAACCCGGTTAAAAGGAGTTTTATCTACCACTACACTGCACCCGTTTACTGCTTTAAACCATGATGAAGATAAGGCGGCCTCGTAGGCCAAGTTGTATCCCCGGGTTCGAAGTGAGCTCTTAGCCGAAGCAGGTGCGCTGGGAGACGGTGTACTTAGTTCCACGGGCAGCTCTGTGATCAGACAAGAAGCATTTGGGATTAAATTTATTCCAGCCATTCTCCTCTGTACACAAGTCGAGAAAATGTCAGACCCAAGTAACGAACCAGCTTTTGATGCATGATCTAAACATACTAATAATCCAATACCTTTCTATTTTCATTTGTCTCCATAACTGCAGTGCATGTTATCTTGGGAGTCTGTATAACCTCCATAAATGAATCGGTTTTAAGTTGTATTGTATCGACTAAATAAAAATACAATTAAACGGAATTAATTAATTTAGGTTATTTAAATGGATCATTATTTTGGTATGAAAGTTGTATAGCATATTGTAACTTTGTAGCATGGTCAAAATTATTTATTGTTTATTGACAGATGGTGACTTCTTTGTGCCTATATACATAAGGCTAGGTTGACTAGACTTAAAAAAGGTAATAAAAGGGCTTGATTGGTCCCACATCCCTGTGCCACAATTGCTCAATTTCGAGTTGTTATAGACCTGGCCAGGCTTTCAAACATTTGCCTGTGCCTAGGGGAGGGTTTCCTGTTCTCGGCCTGCTGTGCAAGTGCCATAAATGCCACTATATGCAACTAAGAGCAAATGTAGTGTCAGAATATACTTTAAAAGGGTTATATATTTTCCCACCAAAAAAACAATCAAGCAATTTGTGATTTCCCAGGAGTCCGACATAACTTAATGATGTTTACAGTGTGTTTTCTCCAGTGATATCTGGCCACGGTAAAGAACCTGGTATATTTAGGGTATATGCTGTTCCTTTTTGGTACGTATTGTCTTTTGTATATTTCATTAATCGCATACTTACCTGACAGGGGAGCAGACCACGATCAAGAAGGGGGTTCACCCAAGCTGAGCCTCAGCCATTGGTGAGGTAACCCCTGCAAATTCCTCAAAGTGGGAATATCGACTGCATACTGTCTTGTGTGGGGGACTGTGTTTGCACTCTCCAAGTGTTTTTAGGGACAACGGTAGCCTAGTGTGTTGAGTAACCAGCTGAAGCTCTTTTAGTCATTTACACTGTGATGTTTTACACTCTAATTTTCTGCATATTTCAGTCTGAAAGATGACGACAGTGGAGATCATGACCAAGACAATGGCACACCGAAAGACGGTGAGAAGGAAAAAAATGAGGAGGAGGAGGACAAAGACCAAAACACTACGAAGAGGAAGGTTGGTCAGTGATACGCTTGTTTTTAATTTAGTGTATTTGATGTTTAAAAAGGTAGTTTGTTTCCAGCCAGCTCTGTACAAAAAAACTTACTCTTTTGTTGTAAGAACTCCACAGTTGCATTGGTCTGTGCCATAATTTCCTATTCAATATGGCGGCACTGATTACTTTGCTGCAGAGAGTACTTTTTCAACTGTGACACAGCTTTTGCAGTTTGCTGCTGACCTATTCAAATCAACATGGGGAAGACTTATTGTTTATATGCTGTAGCACGGACATGGCAGAGATAAACTGATTCTCATTGTTGTACGACACACTCCACTGTTGGATTCTACTTAAATGTAAAGAGCTATAAAGCACCGGCAAGTAGAACCGGATGTAACGATGCACCATGAGACAGTTAATGACAGATTTAAAAATTCCATGATTTGATTCGAGGGCACTGGCACTATAAACCTCGCTTGCTTGATCACTGGTTGCCAGGTACAGGCTTTTCCAGCCAAATTGGGCTTAATTCAAAGTTATTTAGCATAGTTTGTACCTGTCTGAGAAATAAAAGGGCATTCATCACATAAATAAATAAAAGATAATCACAAATACAGATTTGGATGTATTTAAGAGAAATAATAAAAGGAAGCATTGTCATAATTTATCTTCAATTTCAGTCCAAGCAATCAGTATTCATATTATTGTGGTGAAAACTAGTGAGCTGCAGTTAACAGGATTTACATTTTCGATACTGGTCCTAGATTTGCTTGCCGCTTGTTTTTATCTCTCATTTGCACTTCGGGCAGCCTGGTGACTCAGTGTGTAGCACTGTCGCTTCACACATTTGCATGTTCTCCCAGTGTCTGTGGGGGTTTCCGCCGGCTGCCCCAGTTTCCTCCGTCAGTCCAAAGACAATCAAGTGAAGTAAATCGGAGATACAAAATTGTCCATGACAATTTTACACAATAAACTTGTGTAACCAGTAACTACTATTTCATACCAAGCCAAAATTCAGCCTAGCATTGTTTTTTCCCCTTCAGCTAACATGTGGTGTAGCAGCAAATATATATTGCACGTTTATGGAAATAAGGCTTGTGAGAACCACAGAACAGCAAAGACCAAAAGATTAAAGCCAAAAGATGATTTTTTTTTTCAATGTGTCTTGTAGGCTGTGGTGCCAGGCCCCGGAGAACACCCTCTTCAGTATAACTACACATTCTGGTATTCCAGACGAACCCCGGGGAGACCAACCAGCACGCAAAGCTACGAACAGAACATCAAACAGATCGGCAGCTTTGCTTCGGTCAGCCAAACATACTCACACATACAGTAGTGGAAAAATAAAATAAGACCACATCAAAATTATCACTTTATTACATTATTACTTTACAATTTCTAAGTTGTGTTTGACAAAAATGAGCAGTGTTTTGTTCTTTTCAAGTTTATAGATTCTAGTTTATAGAAAAAAAAAACAATGCTTGACAATTTTTGTCAATCACATACTTAGAAATTGTAAATTAAATAAGGTGATAATTTTGAAGGGGTCTCTTATTTTTTCCTTGACTGTATTCACACATACACACACACACACACCTTTGAGTATCCTGCAGAATAATTTGAAGTGTACATACACAAAATTATTTTAAACTAGAAGTTACAACTACCAAAAATCATCTTTATTCGATCTGTGGTAAAGTTTGTAAGGAGTCTGTCATACCTATCAGGAGCAGCGTTAATGGCATGCCAGTCTAGACCTGCGGTCTTTAACCTCGGCTGGGTACATAGGTTTTCATCATGACCACCAGGTGGTTGAAAACCAAAGGCAGTCAAAATGGGAAATCTGAAAACCACCTAAAATGTCAGTTTTACAGAGAGTAGCTTTAGACTCTGGCACCAGTAATTATTACAGCATAACTAAACAGGTGAGCAGGTAACAGAGTCATGAAAGTTTTCAAAGGATATCAGTTCTCACCATTTAGAAAAGAGAGGCGGAACGACAGCAACCCGACTTCCCTGATATCCACAAGTTTCTATACAACCCTCCCCTTCTACCCAGACTTGGGACCAGCTTTAACAATGCACTGATCCGCTCACCCCCAATGAGAT
>JAYDZG010000029.1:17134274-17146465 GCA_034509265.1 Microcambeva bendego | reverse complement strand
GACTTGACTATTGCAATGCCCTTTATGCTGATGTTAATCATGCCTGTCTCATAAGCTTACATTTAGCCGAAAATGCTTCAGCATATTTAGTAAGCAATGAAAAATATTTCCTCCCTGCTGACTTCTGGTTTGTTTTAAAATAAATGTTAAGATCATACTCTTTGCTTATTAACTTGCTGAATGGGCTAGCCCCATAGCTCTGACATTTAAATCAACTTGAGAATGTTTGTGGATTGTTTGTGTATAGTTTTTCTGTTATCATGTCTGTTTTTTTATTATTCAAATGGTACTCCAGTGATTGTACACTTTTGTCAACAGCGATTGTTTTTAAGAATATGGATAATTAATGCAATATAATGTATTGCAGCAATTTAATTCAACACAGAATCACACAAACTAATTCACCTAAAACCCTAAAGGACCAGCCATGGGACCAGCTGGGTTTTGACTGAGAAATAAGTGTAAATATCTGGGGTTGCTTCAATCCGTGTGTGTATATCTGCCATAACTTTGAACCAACCTGCTTAATATTATTTGTAAGTCCCCCGCATGCCACCAAAAGAGCTCTGATCTGGCATTAGGTATGAACTCGGGTACAACTCAACTGATCTGGTGTGAACTCGGCTAGAAATTGGTATCTGTCATGACAGCAACAAATCCTTTAAGTACTGTGAGCTGCTTGTAAGTTGAAAGGTGGGGCCTTCAGGAATCAGATGCTCAGTTGGATCTGGCAGAAAGCCATTTTCAAATCATTCCTATTGAAAGAAGTGACTGTTATATTGTTGAAGTGAGGGGATGCTCTTGATCAGTGTATTAGAATTTTGATTACAGTGGAATTTGTTGTACAATTTGTTGTAAATACATATACACACTAGTGACGAGCATATACACATATACACATAGCCAAGGCGCCCGCGGGAGCAGTTAGGGGTTTGGTGCCTTGTTCAAGTATACTTCAGTCATGACCTGTTGGCTCTGGGAATCGAACTGGCAACCTTCTGATCACATGCTGAGTTTTCTAGCCCCCAGGCCATGGCAAGCCTTAATCTTCCCTAACTGGGAATCGAACCTGGGCCGCGGCAGTGACAGCGACAATCCTAAACACTCGACCACAAGGGACAATTGGAAGTCAGTTTAAAAAGAATGTTATAAAATAATATATGTTTGTAACATATCTTATTGTTAAAAATTGAATCCAGTGAAATGTAAGACAATATGAGAAACCATTGTTTAAAGTTTGTGACCCAAGAACCCTAAGATTGTACTGCATAAAAAAGATGCCACTTGCACTTAAATCCTTTTATTGAACAGTTTATGAGAATGAAAATGGCTTAGCACTTGTTTCTATTTTTCTATATTTAATATAATTTTTTATTAAATCTATATTCTTTTTGGTTGTAATTGGGACCCTGTGATCAAAATTTCGTTCCACCGCAATAAAGTTTCCTTGAATTCTTAAATACTTGAAAGGTAAGCTGCTCAATGCTGTTGTTATTGAATTCAATTTAAATTTATGTATTTATAGATATAATTTCATGACAAACTCCCACTGAACTACATAACAGCCCAACGATGCATCATTTATACATCCCCTATGCTTACTTGATGATGCCCTGAAAAGCTTTCAATAGACTAAACTGACCTCACAGAAAGTTATTGTCAACACATTTGCATGACTAGCCCAGTCAGAAATCATTTGAAACCACTTGCCTGATGTGAAATAAGATCTGCTATAAATAGAAACTAAATTTGTGACACAGTACATGCCAAATCACCAAAAAATCCCCAAATTACCTCAGCCAAGAAAACACTGTTTGTTAGTTATCTGTGTGATTTTAAAATCAAAGTTCATTGCTTGTTTTATGTTATTGTTAAATAAACAATCACCCTGCAGAGTTTCTGCTAAGCAGATGTGTTCAGCAAAGCAGTTTGGATTCAAAAATGTCTTCCAACAAATCATTTACATTAGCGGCAGTGATGCTTGAGCCAATGACGTAGGCAGATTGGTTGCTGTTGGAAGGCAAGACAGGGGGACTAAAAGTTCATACAAACAACCTGCCTGATGACGAATACAGTCTGTGATCCAATCTCTAAATCAGACAGTTGAGTTAGTCAAAAGGCTTTCTCAGGCTCAGACAGTGACTGTAAAAGTGCATATGTGTGTGTATGTGAGCACTAGGATAAAAGAATGAGTGGGAGAAAAGACGCTAGTGTTCAATAATACTGAGTAATCAACATCAAAATGATACTTGGAATTGGAATGTCTACTTAATTATTTATTCATGAATCATTACCACTGAGTTACCATGGTAGTATTTACACAGAGGCAGTATTTAGAACTCACAATCAGAACTTAATATGCTTAAACTGTAGACAGGGAGGTGATGACTACTGGCAAAAAAAAAGTGGGAGTTAAAGGTGACAGAGATTAAGATGGTGTTTTAGTTGGGAGTGACATTAGAGGAAGAGTTTATTAGAGGAACCCAGGAAGAATGTTTTAAGACAAATTTAAGTAGGTGAGATTGAAATGGTCTGGGCAAGTGAAGAGGTGGAATGACAGTGGTACTGAGGACAGGAGGACAAGAGAAAGGCCAAAGAGGAGATTTATTGATGTGGTGAGGGAAGACATGCAGGTGGTTTGTGTGACATATGAGGATGATTGCTGACTGGCACAGCTGAAAAAAGCTGGTTACTCTCATTTAAAACCCTGAGCCAAACATATTGTTACTAATAGTGTCTAAAGAAAGAGCCGACCACAGTCAACTCTCAATTTTTTGTCCATGAGCATTTCCTTTGTCACCTTTTATATTGAGTGCATGTTTTTATTAACTCCCTATTTTATCCAAGCAGTAGGTTTACTGCGTTTAAAACATCAGCTGGTTTGTTATAGTTTATAGTCCAATTTTTATATATATAAAAAAAAACTACACAGACATTTCAACACATGCTTAGTCTGACCTTGCAAATCCTGCAGTAAAAAAAGTACATCCCAGAGCAACCAAGGCTGGACCCTAAAAAGATCATTATTTTATGCCTCGGGTAGTTTACTGCCTAGAGTTAATCTCTTCATAAACACATTTGATTGTGTTTACATTGCAAATGTGTGAGAATGGAAGTAAATAGGACTTCACATCAGGGAAAAGTTTTTTTGTTTAGTTTTTGTGACCAGATGTGTAGGAAAGTAAATGGGACTGATACCTGGTATCAGCAGGACCAAACCCCATCTTGCTAACTTCTAAAGCCACACATGTTGAGATGTATACACTTTTAAGGATACATTGACAAATCTCTGGAATTTTAAAAATGATGACAAGTTTATTTATATCCAAATGCCATGAGAAAAAAATAGTGAGTCAAGAACAGGATGTATGTGGTAAGGCTGCTATAAAGAAAACATTCACATTGCTTTACACATAGATTGCATACCCCAACAAGTGTCAGAAAACCATCATGGAAAATTTCTTATTTATGGTACAAAATGTAACAAAGGTCAGTAAAATGCTGCAATCACAAATAACCTTATGAAAGCTAATTGTTTAATTATGCATACATGCAATTTAAATATAAACTAGAATTGTATATTTAGCAGCATCCTACCCCAACACTTAACATTAGCATTTTAAATAAACCGATTTGTTATGCATTAAAAAGCTATTTTTTATTCATGATTGTACTATACATCTTTAAGCTGACTGGTTAACTGGTTAACTGCATCATTCAGCACTTTGTGGTCATCTAAAAACACTTGTCCTAAATGCAACAGTCTAATTATCAATAGATCATTTTAAAGATTATCAATCTTACTTTTATTGTCCCTGTGCAAACCGTTTTCTGAATCCAATGGAGAAATTCTTTTCAGCATGGTGCTGGAAAGTGTGTGAACCCAGGCCCCACAAGAATGTGGCATTACTCCAGGCAATAAAGACAGCATGTGATGACATAAACACAGATGAATGCCAGGGATAGATCTGCCATACAAGGTGTCTTTTTCCATACCTCTCCCACAAGTCCAAAGACATGCAGCAGGGTCACTTAGAGCAAAGTGTGGCCTTAATGGTGTGTGTGTGAATAAATACATACATTATTTTATTTGGTTTATACTGTATGTGCTGTTTAATTTAACAGAAATTTAAACACTTCACAAAAACATGTGTTCATTTACTAAGCATGTAACAAAGGGTAAATTATTATTATTATTATTATTATTATTATTATTATTATTATTATTGCTCCTTTTTATCAGCAATAATTTCTTCAGTAATTTTATCTACAGCAGCTTATCAGTTGGATCAAACCACACTAGTCTCTCCCCGCGTGCCTTTGCCACCCATGACTCTGTTTACCACTGTTCCTTCCTTAAAAGTCTGCTGATTTTGGAGATGATCTGACCTAGTCACAAAATAAATATTTCTTACAAAGAAATAAAATATCCGTTGTTTGCAAAGGAACACAGGGTTTAGGACTAAACTCTCTCTCTCTCTCATGTTATCATTCACTCTTAAGAAAGATGAAAATGCCATGTAAGAAAATTATGTACATAGCAACAATAAGTTATTTGGAATAAAAAGACAAGTGACAAGATAAATACAGAGGTCCAACCTAAACAAACTGTTAAAGTAATCAACAGTACATTACTACAATGCTACTGGTTGGATCTAAAACAATGAACTTCAAAGTCACTAAAATGTCCAATGATTAAAAAAATATCCAATTTATGATTTGCATTGTCTAGGTTTAAGCAAAGTTTATCTTAAATTACCTTCACTAAGACAGCAAATAAAACTGTGATATACAGTGTGTTAAACATTTGTTCTCACACAGCTGAAGTAACCTAAACAATAGATAAAACTTAAACACACACACGCACACAGACACGCATGCACGCACACACACACACACACAGCGTGTTTCATTCTAACTTTCAACCAATCAAGTCTAACTCTGCTAACGCCACCTTGTGTCAGTATATAAACAGCCATTTATATTTCTATATATCTTGATTGTCTAACATAACCGCCCTTGCAGAGTTAGTAATCGCACACACCTACTGTCTGTTATGACCAGGATTTTAAGGGAGACACCTAATATGGTAACACTGCTGAAGGTCATGCCCATGTGAATCATTCACTGGGGAAGCCCCATAGCAGATCATGGTAGAACAGCTGGATCACACTGTGTCGTCACAGCATCAAACCCAAAACAAACACAAAGGATGAAATCAGGAATGACAGCTCTATCAGTCATAGGCATGCAGTTGCCTGTTTGAATTGTCTCTACCTGTCTGCTCATGACACTCTTCAGACAGACATGTGTCATAGTGGATAGGAAAAAGGGTTTCTTCTTGAATAATGTTTAAAACATTTTAAACAAATGACCTTGTTTAATTTAGTTTAAAAATATAGCTGAGGTAAATGTTCTTATACACTTTTACACTTATAATATTGTTCTGTGGGATGAAATGTTTGTCAAGGCAGACTTGAGGCAGTGGTTTGAATGATTTCTGCATCTGCTCTTTATAGTACATTATTTAACACACACACAAACACAGACACACACACACACACACACACACACACACATTTTATTGTTGTTGGTTGTCTGAAAATGTAACTTCTTTGTTATTGTTGTTGTTTTCATGCATGTTTTAGTCATGATGTAATTTTTGTTTTTGTTTTTATCGAACAAAAAGTCCTTCAGCCCAATTGTGATATAAGTTGGTTTATGTTAGACAGTAGTTTGTGGTTATTTGTGGTTATATGTGGCTATTTTTTTTACATCTATGAATTATGATTTATGTTTTTTTCTTGATATAACAGGACAGTTTGCATTCTAATTAGCATTTATCAAAAAATAATTGTTATTAGTAATGCCGCAATATTTTCTGAGAAGATTTAAAGAAGATAGTCATTCTGCAGTAAGGCTCGTGTCTTGGCTGAACTGCTCGAAGTCAAAAACTCCTATTGAAAAATGCATGGTACTCCATTAAGAGAGGAAAAACACTCAGAGCATAGACTGTTGAGTAGATATCAAGAAATAATAGACAAAATTCCATATGTAAAACTGTAATAATTAGAATCATAACTTCCCTAACAATAAAAAAGTGTCATCAACAGACACAAGATGGACTTAATACTCAAAGTAAGAATCCATTAAAGGAATAAGCTAGAAATCATACTGACTCACTGACAAACTATTAGAAACAAATGGAAATATAAACTGTATTGATTTTATTTTTAAGTGTACAGTAATAATCCCAGTTAAAGATGGTTTTGTTTTAAATATTAAAATAAAATGTACTTTAAATATTATTCAGGAATGCAAATATGAGTGATTGGTTTTATTTAGTTTCCATTGATCTAACATATACGTATGTCTGCCTGGAATGTATATTTAAACCTTAATAAGTTCCACAGTGTTATCCATAGTTGATCACAGTGATCCTTTGTGTTGGCCCTCCTTTGAATTCCAGCCTGGTGTACACCCATAAACAGACACTGTCATTTTTAATCTCACTTAAAGCAGACGGAGAGGAAGAAGATGGCACTCACCAACTGTAAACACCTTGAGTAATGAGTCTATTTTTAGGTAATCAGCTCCAAAACATTCAAATGATCTCCTTCTACTTTGACTTCACTTTCCACAGCTCTGTGCTTACTCCTTTTCGAAATAATTTAATACTAACAAAAAGCCTTTAAACACAAAATCTTCTTTGGCTCACTTTTGAAAGCTGACCAGGCTCACACACCATGCTAAAGTTCTCGTTTCAGAGGTGTGTGAACGTTTCTTGTATGTCTACAGATGGATATAAGACTGCATAAAGAAGCTAAACAAGGCAATAAGACATTAAATGTCATGAAGATGGGTTCACTCAGGGTTTTAAAGCCTTTAATAATTAGACAAATAAATAAATCAATCAATCAATGCACCATTGGTGGCACAATGGTACAGTGGATAGTACTATGAACTCCAAGAAGTGCCTGGATTCTAAAGCCCAGATTCCTTTCTTTGCATAGTTTGCATGTTCTCCCTCAGTCTACATGGGTTTAATTGAGGTGCTCTGATTTTCTCCCACAACTTCAAAGACATGCAGTCAGGTCAATTGGACCCACAAATAGTTATAAGTCCTAGGTTAAATAGTCCTAAGTGTGTATTTGTGTCCTTCCTATAGCCCAATAAACCAAACTCTGGGGTGCTAACCAGGATAAATCAGTGGTGAAACAGACAATGAATAATGAATGAATTTACAACTGGAATTTTACCATCTGAAATTGTTTGTGTTTGGGCCTCCAATCATCAGAGCAGATCATTTATCATTTATCACTGTGTCTCTGTTGGGACAGCACATTCAGCATTATCTGTAAACTAAAGAAGTCTTGAAAGGACAAACAGAACATGAATTAAACTAATTAGTAGAGGAACACAGAGCTTGCTTATATAACAGGTTTATTAATGTGGCTTACATTAATACAGGTTTAATAATTTTTGCATACATGTAATCTTTCTGATCTGTAAACGTACTATTGGCTTGAGTTTGATATTTATAAATACCATATAATGCACAATAAAATAAACTTTGGGGTAAACATTCATTTACCATGATTATAAAAAATACTGACCAGTCTTATGTTGGTTATATTCTGGCATCTTATATTACTGCAACAGTATTTTTGAATGAGCAATTATGGGTTAAGTGCCTTGCTCAAGGGCCCAGTCTGGCAGTTATGCGGCTTGAAGAAGTGACTTTTTGATTACTACTCCAGAACCATAACCCCTGGGCTACAACAGCCAATTTCAGTTCATCAGTTAATTTTCTTTAATCCCTTATCCTAATTAGGGTCGGGGAGGTGTGCTGGAGCCTATCCTAGCTCTTCAACGGGGCACAAGGCTCATGGTAACACCCTGAATGGGGCGTCAGTCCATCACAGGTACCTACAGAACAACTCAGTGTCTCCAATGTACCTGGTAGCATGTCTTTGGACTGTGGGAGGAAACCAGAGTACCTGGAGGAAACCAATGAAGAAACGGGGAGAACGTGCAAACTCCATTCAGAAAGAACCAACACTGCCCAACATGAGAATCGAACACAATACTTTTTTGCTGTAAGGTGACAGTTTTACGCACGGAGCCACAATGCCATTTAAATAGCTAGAATGGCTGTAAATTATATAAATAGCACTGCTGGTAAAATCACGATAAAAAATATTTTACACACCTGATGGTACGATGGTTTTCATTTGTACAGAAATAAACAGGCTCTAATTAGAGATCAGACACGCAATAAGTGAAATACAGTGAATACTTTTTAGTATAGTTTTTAATTTTAACATTTTTCTTTAAGGAAACCTTATTTAACCACAAATATAAGTGCCTGGAATTTGTTTAATGCTACTGGAACTTTGATTGAACAGTGTCTTCTAGTCAGATGGAAGTCTTACTGGCTGCTCCCATCAGGGGTCACCACAGCTGATTGTGGTCTTCATTATTGATTTGGCATATTTTTTACACTGGATGCCCTTTCTGATGCATACACTCTATGCATCCTAGTGGCTACGGTGACATCCAGCCAACCGGTGGTAATATCAAATTTTAATGTGTTAGTGAAAAACATGGCAGGTTCACGACTTTTGTACAGTTCTCCCAGTAGTGTCGGTAGAAATGTTCAAAGTCTTTATCTTCAAATAGGCCTTTGACAGTTCCCTTTCCTGTCAGCTTGTGTGTCAGTTTTCTTTCCTGTCAGCTTTCGTGACAGCTCTTATTTCTCAGTCAAGGTTGCAAAACACCTTAGAGGTGTATCTAAATACTGAAACTACCATCCCTAAAACAACCACCATGTGTTCTTCTAATTTCTCTATAAAGAAGAGGGATCTAGCAGTTACTACCAAATAATGTTCCAAGCAGTGGTTTCTCCTAGACCATGGAACTATTATCATAACATATCATATTTTATTAATTCCCAGCACGGGTTATTTTGAAATACTTGGAACATCAAACTGTTACTGTTTACCAGAGTTATGCTTAAAGGAAAACTCTCTCCAGCACCTGTAAGTAACTTTATGATGGGCAACTATTTTAGCAGGCTTGCTTCTACAGAGATGCAAAATGAGAACCTGTTTATGTGTAATTTATCTAAAATAAGTCCAGGGGAAATTATAAGGGCAGTTCCATATGTGTTTTATACATTTATTCATATGTTCTACACATTTAGAAAACAAAACAAACATTCAATCAATTTTGTTTTATTTGATACTTTGATATTTTCTGGTACATATTTTGGGTCTTTATTTATTTATCTTTATTAAGGGGTACATACTACATTTCCAAATGAATGTTTTGTCACTATTTGGGAAGATTTTATGTAAACAAGGTGAATTACTCAAAACTTTAATGGAAAAATCTAGAGAGATAAATGATAATCCATACTTAATCTGTTTATGGAACCATTAGTCATCCTCGTGGACTAGCCAAGATTTTACAACATGCTTTCAGAAAAATAAGTTGTTTTATAGTTACAGGACAACCTAAACAAAACAAGAACATTTTTTCCTAATAAAAGATAAGCAATAAAATACATTTTATTCTGATTCATTGTTTTACCCTTAACACTAAAAAGCACACACACATCGAACAGTAGCTTATAGTACACACGAAACACGCCACTGTTCACACAAACATGGGTATATTTTAAGACGGGGTTAACCCCTTTTTGCCAACTCACCAAAATGTGCTCAAATATTGTTCTTTTGACAAACCTGTCCACAGGGAATATTGCAGGATACCTAAAAGAACAGTTTGTTAAATTGCCACTGGCAATGGAGAGTGGAATGGAAATATAAAATAATAATAATAAAAAAGAATTAAATCACCTTTAGTCTTGAAAGGAGTCAAATCAGTTCTTCTTTAATCAAATAAATGAAAAGGGTATACACTTTCAGAGCCAACAAATTAGCCTCATTCAGTAGTGAAGGGAAGCTCTTACAATGAGAATCATGTTGTCATGTTCATGTAAAAAACATTGGCAGTCTGTATCTCAGACAAACAACTCAGGAAATTCAATAGTATTTGCAAAGTACCTGTTAAGAATGTTTGTTTAATAGGATTTAAACACTTTTGGTTACATCCATGACAGCATTGGTAGTTGCTCATTACACAAGGTTTATATCAAACACAATCATGGACACATTAGTATATTCAGTTTACCTCACTTACATGTCTTTGGACTGTGGAAGGAAACCGGAGAACCCGGAGGAAACCCATGGGGACCCTAAGAGAACATGCAAACTCTGCTGTGAGTGCTATATATTGAGCCACCAAGCAATCCCGTGTTAGAGCACCTTTTTATCAACCATTGTTTTCAAAGAGCTAAAAGCTATTCTTTTAAAACATTTGATACGTAATGATTTTTTTTGTATAATTACTAGTCCATCACCTAAGCTGCTGTTAATTAAACAAAGCTATGGTGAAAAATACTAAATAACATCATCTTCTCTTTTTCATATAACCAGAAAGAACAATGAATAGTCATGCACAAACTTTTAACCTTCCAAAGATGTGTGTCAAGGATAAATGCATTTTGATTGTGACTCACATCCACACAAAGAGGCAAAAATAATTTGCAAAGAAATGGACAATGTAATTAAGTTTCATGCAATTCTGACTGTTTCTGTTTAAGTATTCAGGAGGTATAGTGAGTAGTGTATCTTCTAATGACGCAGATAATCTGTAAAATAGCAAGTCCATCTTTCACCCTGTGACCCTGTAAAAGTTGGGAAATGTAGTTAATTCTCTTTACGGTATTCATCTTTTGTATCATAATGTGACCTTTGGGCTGTAACACATAATTGAGTGGGAATTGTGCTTGAAAATGGGAAAGATAATTGTTTTATGTACAAAAATAATGATTGGAGAGTATGAAGACTTAGAAAAAGCTTTAATGAGATCATCACTTTATGTAAATATATTGTGATACAATATGTACAGCTTGTTCATTTTAATGGTTTCTGAACTTAATTTTAATAACTCAAATAAAAAAGGATGCTTATTCTAGTTGTTTTATTATTTAGGTTGCTAAAGAGAAACACAACATTACAGTTATATAGTAATAATCACATTAAATAATATAATAGACATTCCATGGCTAAAGTAGGTATACACAGTAGGTATATACCAGTTCGTTGGAGCGCTGGAGTGCTAGGCTGCTTGGGGATGATCTCGGCGGGGCTTGGCGAGTCCCGCAAGGACGAAAGGTGGTAGCATATGAGGTCAGACTCCAATTTGACCTAACCATTAGAAGCTATTGACTTCCGGGTTCAAACCCATATGCGACTGACCTCTCTAGACAAGCCCAGCTGATACCTACTGACTTTAAACACTGAAACGCCCCACCAGGAGCCCCAGAAACGTGACACACTCAGGGGAAAAATGAAGGCATGGCTACACATGGCTTGAATAGAGCCGTGGCAGACGTGGGCCTTTCCAGAAGAGGGACACGATCTGTAAAGCTGACCACGCCGTGAGCCGACACGCAGCCCACGAAAGCCATCAAAGTGCCGGCTGCCCCGCAAACATCATGGACATCCCTCATTTTAACATGATGCGGTGGCATTTTTTCACAACTTTAATAGTAAATTTACTTAGGGTGACCATAGTTTGTTTTTCAAAAAAAGAAGATACTTGGGGTAGGGAAAAAGTCATGTTACTGTCCCAGAAAAGGTTTCATGACATCACACGTTTCATAACTAATTAAATGATTTTCTGCTGATCCGAGTTCATAATGTTCATGAATGCTTCTAAATGAGAGACGGATAATCTTAAACTTTTTTTCTCCGAACTGTGATTAGTGTCAACATAACATGTATCATTAAAACAATGTAACGATCTTGAAAAAGACCAAGGTCTGTTGCTTGGTCATCAAGTTAAAACCAGGAAAGGGCTTGGTAAGCACCATCTGACTTATGGTAATAATACAAAAAAACACTTTGTGGTGACACTTTTGTTCAATGTAAATTTAGAAGTACAGGGGTTGGACAATGAAACTGAAACACCTGGTTTTAGACCACAATCATTTATCATAGTATGGTGTAGGGCCTCCTTTTGTGGCCAATACAGCGTCAATTTGTCTTGGGAATGACATATAGAAGTCCTGCACAGTGGTCAGAGGGATTTTAAGCCATTCTTCTTGCAGGATAGTGGCC
>JAYDZG010000029.1:17062116-17072777 GCA_034509265.1 Microcambeva bendego | reverse complement strand
TGCTCGGGGGTCCCACTGTACATCGAATTATTGCAGTCAAAACAACACACCTCTTAATCATCTTGAATTACCTCATGTGCTACTTCTAGCATTGACAGGGCAAAACAACAATCTTTTGAGCCTTATTCCTTTAATTTTTTTTAAAATAACATGTTATCTGACTCGATAAACACAAGTTAGGAACTCTAATTCCATGTGTTTGAGACTTTCATATTAGCTGGTGCTTTTTTATTTAAGGTAAATGTAATTTGTGTTTCACTATTTTAATTAGTAAAAGTAAAAAAAAAAAAAACATTTATAAGTCAAAATATATTTTGAAACTAATGATGGATGATTAAAAGAGGAAAAGGTGATGTAAAATATCCAAGTTGTATTAGGCATGTCAAATTTTCATGGAATAACCTACAAAAAAATTAACCCCACTGTGACCCTTACCAGAATAAATCTGTTAAACAAAATAAAAAAAAACACAAAACATTTAAATGTTTACATTTTCAGCATTTAAATAAAGTGTGAAGTGTTTTGTTCAAGAGCCTGGCAGTGTCCACCTAGTATTGATGGGGTTTGAACCGACAACCTTGTGCCTATTAGTCCAGTACTTTAACAACTAGGCTACAACTGTCAGTATGAACAATAAAATAACCAGAATCCTAGACACACTGAAGCACCAACTACATATAAGTTAGACAATAAAATATTTGCAGTGTAATATAATGAGACAATTTTAAAAAATAAAAAGGGCTCTGATGGCATGTGGCTTGCAGTTTTCACTATTTCCAGAGGCACCAGTTGTCACTCATAAATATTTATTAGCAGTGAATCATGTTTCCAAAGTCTTTGTTAAAGATTTTAAATATTAGCTCATTAAATAATAACAGCTTTGGTCAGGAAAATATCAAAGGTCAAGCACTGATTTGACTGCCACGCTTGACTGTACTGAGCCTGAATGATTTGAGAGCAGATCTAAAACTTTAAAATATGGTAATGAAAGTCTAATACAACACAGATGCCCATGCTCATGGTCCAGATCAGCCGTATTACACACAGCTTTTATTCATTCAGCCCAAGAAGCAAACAAGAGCCGTGTGTCCAGATCTTAAAGTGCTGTAATTATTCTGAGCCAAACATAAAATGTTAAAAAGTAAGCAGAAAAAGTAAATGATTAGAGCCATATTCCATGAACTGTCAAATTGTCCATTCTTTTATATTTAAATATGTTAAAACAAATAAATCTGCTCATCAACACAGAAGAAGCTGATGGATGACAAATTCATCTTGAATTTGGACAAAAATGTTGTTTAGTTCATTAATCTGTTTTTTTTTTTTACTTTTTGTCATTCTAAAAAACAAATAAATCCCATAATAGTTTACAATTGTGATTACAATGTAATCTACGCTGAAATCCGAACCAAATGCTTGCATTATTACATTTCTTACAGATTGGCCACTTGAGCTCCCGTTGCATCTAATTGCATCCGTATGAACACAGTATGTAATGCATCCATCTGTTCATAGTCGTCTTGCTTGCACTATGCCAGGTGTTACTTACTATAATACAGATGCTATTTGAAATATTTAACACTCCTTAAAAGGGTATATGGGAATGTTTATAGAGCTGAATCAAACTCATCTAAACTAGATATGTCACTAATCAAATAAATAACACTTATTTATACATACAAGCTGTTTTAATAAAATAAGATGACATTATTTTGAGTGTAAGTGAAAAACATTTTCATCTTAAAAGTCTGTATGGTCCTTTTCATTTTTGGTCTGGAGCACACAGGGCCAAAACAAACAAACAAAAATGTGTAATTTGTGTGAAATGATCTGTGTAATGGTCCATCCTAGATGCCTCAAAGCCCAGAGAAGTCTACGCTGCTTCTGGACATAATAAACAAATGGTTTCTTGGTTTGCATGGTAAAATCAGTAGAGTAATGAAAAGTTAACGTAATCACTCGCCCTTGAAGTTATATCTGTTTAAGTGGTGGCGGTGCCATCTAAGGGAGCAGAAAACATGGACGTTCAGTTTAAGCTTGCGCCCTTGGCCTTTAGTCATGAAATTCCTCCCACTCTCTTGGATCGTTTAATGTTGGCATGCACTGTAGAGAGATAATAATAATAATAATAATAATAATAATAATAATAATAATAATAATAATAATAATAATAATAATAATTTCTGGTCAACTTCACCTTTCAATTACCTGTTTTAAATCACATCACTGTTTTTCAGCTACTTAATAGCCCTAAATCGCCCACAAGAGTAGGAATGGACGTTTATTAATAAATGAAATGAAGTTGAGGAAGTTTGTACAATCTGCAAACAATTAAAAGTCAAGTAAATGTAAGGAACACTGCATGACGTTGTAGTTCACAGGAGTTTATGTGCACTATTATTACACATATTTTGTCTTGCCTTTAATAATCCATTTAAGTAGGATCAAACAAGCTTTTGTCTCTCTCATTCGTTATTTGTCCATTCTTCTTGAGCACAACCTTTCAGCTTACTCATATTGAACATATTTTGTGCTGCAACTGCTTCTGTTATATCCCATCAAATATTTTTTGGAGGCCACTCTAGGATAATCCAGGACCAATTCCTTTACCAAGCTTGGATGTGAGCTCGGGTTACGGTGTCAAGTCAAGCCATAAAGATGTTGGAAAATGATTTGCCACCAACACATTTTAGCCTTCATCACATTATATTGCAAAGGTTTTTTCTTTCATGTCCTGATAAGATTTCTCTGGAAAAAAAATCTGCTTAATACTGTGGTTACTGGTGTCGCTATGAAAATTGCTGAAATATTTTACCCATTGTCCTCTTGCAGCAATGAAATTATCTTAGCATTCATAAGTCTTTTACTGATTAACCTGCACTGTCTTAGCAACCATCAGTAATTTACTTAGAATACTGATTTTTTTAATTAAATAACTGAATCTCAGCTGTGCTACAGGCTTCAATGGACTATATGGAAAATGACTGGACAGTGATTGAACTTGACAGATCGAAACTCAGCTCTGCCATTGTTCAGGGTGGAAGCCGGATAGGGACCTCTGGACAGGGCATGAAGCACAAAGCTAATCTGCATAGGAACTGGCCTCCTGTTGGTGAGAAAATGCTGTCGGCTACTGTGTTGGAGGAGTGCGTGTCCGACTCACACTCCTCAGTTGGGGTGGTGATCAACAAGTATAATGCAATTGAGTGAAGTTCGATGCAATAATTATAAATTGCAGTAGTTTTAGAAAATAAGCTTATTTTAATTATTATTATTTTTATACCTGTCTAACTGTCTAGTGAAACGCTCTGACTGAGGTTGCACAGCTAGACCACCAGCATCATTTTTTCTATGACCACATGTGATACTTCCCATTAGGTCACCATGATGGCCTGAGGTCTTTGCTGCTGTGGTTAAAACCTTCCATTTGCTAGACATATTCCTGGCGGCTCGCTGTCCAAAAACTTCCATTGTGTTACTCACTATGGGACCTGAATTGTGACCTCAACAACCCAGTGTGGGTGTGTAAGCCAGACCCAGCTCTTGAGGGAGAATGGATCAAATAACTCACAGCCTCACTTCTTCCAGTGTCAAAAAGAAGACGAAGGGAACTTCTGGGCATTTTAGTATGCATGGCTGAAGCAAAGACTAGGTTGTCTATAGAGATATCAGTGGAGAGTTTGACAGTTTTACTTACGCTTTCTCTGGCGCAGATTCACCACTACCTCAAGAGGAGTCTCAAATTCAGTTCCAAATGCCTCATGTAATAACCCAATCTTACTTCAACTCAAAATAGACTAATACACAATGACAACCATTTATTGTATTTATATGTAGGTAGTAAATGTAGAAATATAGTCGGGGAGTATTTATACTAGGAAATGCAGAGTAATTTTTGGCTGGCCACCACCACGTGAGCTATTATTCAATGAGTCATGATGAATAAAAGAAATCTGAGAGTGTGTAGTGTTTTATTGTGGACACATTTTGTACTGATGGTTTTAATATAAAACTCTCATGATTTAAAAACCTGTTTTAAGTTTAAATCTTGTTTCTACTCTATAGAACACTAACCAGCCAAAACATTAGGACACCACTCAGGAGTGTCTCCCAAACTGTAGGGAGTGTCACAGGAGGAGCGAAAAAAGTAAAGTATGTGGCGTTTGGTACTGAGGATAAAATTGCAGATGCTTGTGAGATGTGTGGTGAGATGAATCGTCACCATCCTCAAAAGTGCCAGTTTAAACCCTTCTGTGCCAACTTCTGTCCACCTTAAAATGTGTATGCAGGCATCAGAAACTGGACATCAGAGCAGAAGAAGGCCAATAAGTCTGAGGAATCCGGTATTCTACAAGATCATGTGGATGGAGATGAACCAGAAACAAGATGTTATGAAAATGACCCAGCTCACATTGTACAAAAGCGGAAGGAGCAGGTCATTGTTCATGTGGCTGCTCAGCCCAGCTGGGAGGCAGAGTCAAGACTCGATACAGCATATTTGTGTTAATATTTAGAGACAAAAATATAGTCGGACACAGAAATATAAAAATGAATGGCAGCTTATTCCAACATTGAAAAGCCAGAATACCCTGACTGACAGATAAATAGGGTTGCATATATGTGCCAAAATACATCAATAATATTGAGTAGAGCCTTTTGTAACCTGAAAAGCAGGTTATCGAGCTTTAAATTTAAGTGTAGATGCTAAAGAAAGCGAACAGAGTGTTCTCTGTGGTATAGTCATTAGAGATGATTTGAGGTTGTGAGTCAGGTGAACAACAGCAGTCCGTATGCTCTGTAAAGGAGCAAACATAGTTACGTTGTGAGGTGACAAGAGCTTGTATGAGAATGTTTTAGTGGTTCAGATTCTGACATTGTGCAGAAGAACTATGCATAATTTACTGGCTGATTCAGTGAGATCACTGACATTCTGAGCAGTGTTTACAAAAAAAATACTAATGAATAAATAAAGTACAGATGAAAGTCACCTGCACGTGTCAGAAATAAGTGTATGTTTCATATATGGGTTGTAAATCAGTACTTGTTATAAAGATTATTTGGGGTCTGATATATTGCAGACTCTCTCAAGAATAATTGTGACTTCTGGTAAAAGCAATGATGATGGCCAACAGCCCAGCACAGCTTACTGTGCTCATAGTGAAAGCCTCCTGCAACAGGGATGGAAAATTCATGATTTTCTAAGCAAAATACTGAAATGTTCCTCCATCTCAACCTCAAAAATTAATAAAAGAAAGTCATGCACTCTGCTCCAAATTTGACTTATCTGTTAGCAAAAATATCTAATATCAATTCTGATGGGTCTACACAAACCTTTGACCATTTAGTTTTTACTGTGTATTCTAAAATGGTCTCTAAGTAATATAAAATAATACTTTATGTGATATCAGTCAAGCTTAATGAAATACGTAGTACCTGAAGGAATCCATCATTTGCTAAATATTTATATGAACGATGGAACTGCTAATAACTCACTGTGCAGGTTATATGAGGCTGTGCAAAATCCATCATCTACAATTTGATACACTGAGCAAACATGTGGTTCAGTGGAATCAAGTCATCCTGTGCAAAATAAGGTTTGACACTCCAGTCAATGATGCATGTTATTTCCTCCTACAGTAAGTAAGATAAATCCACTTTAAATGTATCCCTACTGTGTGAAATGATTATGAAAGTACATGTGCATCTACATCTACTACCCACTGTCAATCAAATCTGGCAGAAGTAGAAAAGGAGGACATCATTTATTGATGTCATTTTCCATAAAGGACTTAACATATGAACCCCTTAGAGGGTTGAGCAATACAGCATTAACTTATGTACTACTACACAGGGAGAATTTAGATGGATTACAGAAAGGAAAAATCTCTACTGGCTACCAATTTCTTCATAGACTCGTGGTGGGTGACTACTATGGGGCTATGGTAACCATAACATCAATAAACAGTCAAGTAGAAGACTTGATTGATGATTGATGAGTATAAAAATATTACCCAATGTTAATGTTTTTAATACTTAAAATGTTAATGTTTGTGGCAGAACGTTCTATTACACTCACAATCACCACTACTGGCACTATAGGCCAGTCAGGAAATTACACAGACATGTCTCCTGGTGGCCAAAGCCCTGCAATGAATTTGTGCTCGGTCCAAGGTATTCCTGTCAGACCTGACTAAAACCTTAACCAGAATAATGTGGTTGATTATAATGAATAAACTACATCAATTTTGTCAACTGTCAAACTTATTTATATAGCACATAGTTTATTTCTATAGCGCTTTTTTACAATAGACATTGTCTAAAAACTTACAAAACAATAATAAACCCACATGTGGTAAATGTTTATGGCTGGTGAATGGATTTATACAACTGTACCAGAGAGAAAGCTTGACTTTCATACCAATAAAATTAATCAGTCATTGGCTTTTAAGTGCCTTGGTGGCTCCAGTAAACCCTGAGCTCAGGGTAGTAAAACACCTTAAACACAGCACCAAGCCCCAGGCCAACTGATATTTACCCCTGTACTAACATGATTTATTTAAATTTTGCTTTTTTTTTGAGGGACGGGTAGAACTGTTGCGTCACAGCAAGAAGGTCCTGGGTTTGATCCCCAGGGGGTGTGGTCCGGGTACTTTCTGTGTGGAGTTTGCATGTTTTCCTCGCATCTTTGTGGGTTTCTGCCGGGAGCTCCAGTTTCCCTCCAACCCAAAAAGAAGTTTTTTTTTTCCAGTTTTATTTGTTATTTTATTTCCTGGACACTATTATTTCTTTTTTAATGTAATGCTTCCTCACTTACTTACTAAGACATATAAATGCATAAATAAAATCCACCCACTCACTTGCCCAGCCAGCCTGTCCATTTATCGATTCATCGTATCAATCTTTAAAACAGTTTAAACTATATTCCATAAGCTCTGTAACAGCAATAAGTGACAGCAGTACTTGGAGCAAGTCAATATGCAGTAAAAGAGAGGGACTAAAACAAACAAATTGCTCAGAAGAAGAGGAGGGAAACCCCTTCGTCAAACTGAACTTCCTTAAGTTAGTGTGCCCAAGAAAACAAAACTTGGTGAGTAAGTCCAAGAGGCCATAGCGGAGACAGGATCTACCTGGTGTTTATACAGGTGGGCTTCTCTTTAGCCATATGGTTGGCAGAAACAAGTGAAGTCCGGAAAACACGGATTTAGACGGTGATGGAGAAAAAGCAGAAAGTTTTTGGCAGCCGAATAAAGCATGACAGGTAAATGTAGGTCACTGATTCACTGTCTCATTGTACTTTAAATGGATATTTCCTTCAGAATTTTGTATGAAAATGAAACTGAGGCTCACCAATTGCTTGGCAAGGCTCATTGATGGCAAGCATATGAAGGCAGTGGTACCTGCTGGCACTGTTCTGTGTATAGGGCTTTGTCAGTTGCAGACTTGTTAAAGTGCCCATAGGCTCATGTAAAAAAAAATTGGATAAAACTGGCATTTGACAAATTAGTCTGGTGTATTTCTGTCAACCCTATGCTTGGTCAAGAGATGTGTGTTGGAGTATTTCGTATACATAAGTCACTGTGTTTATTGGAACATGAGTTTGTCTGTTGAAGAACTCCAGTGATTTCACAAATTTGGAATGACATATTCTAAAGTCTTTTGAAATGCCCTCTTAGAAGAACAAGTGCTGATATAGCCCAATAGTTCAATCAGTTTTATATAAAAATGCCATTTAATGTAAACGTGCCTTTCAGGACACCTAAGTATAGTTAATAAATGATCAACCACTGAAGTACAATAACAATTAATAATACAGACAGCAAACAGAAAACATCAAAAAAGAAAGAATAAAAAACTAAGAATTAAAGAAATACACAGCTAAAAATCTACAAATGTAGAAATGTGATCGTTATAAGATAGATAGTGATGAGCACATGCCGGACAGTCGTAATTATTATTTTTTGTTTAGTCTAGGACCAGCAACTCTGAAACCTTTGTCACCTATTGAGCAGAGTTTGGTTAAAGGCAGAAAGTGTCAAGATAGTGGGTAATAGCCATAGTGAATGTGAGGAACAGTATCGAGTGATCAAAGCAGAAAGGTAATCAGACCTAAGAGAAGTATTTTGTACTGTTCAGTAACATACAGAAAGTCAATTATTTTGCAGCTGCCCAGTTATGTTTTCAGGGTTTACTTTGGGTAAGATCACTTGCTGCTGAATTCTGTCAGCATCTATCAGAGTTTCGGTCACACAGTCAGTCAAAGGATGTGGCCTGGCAGTGATTTTCTATTTTTAATAGAGGTTTTCTCTCAGTCTTCTCTAATAATCTGTTGTTAATTAGGCTGCACATGAACTTTTGTGCTAATTGAGATGTGGTGTGGATCGTGATGGGCCCTCATGTCTGACAAGAGAGTCTGGCTAGAGAGGTGCGTGATCCTTATGCATCAACCCCATTTCACAGTATTTTATCTTTGGATCTTTGAACCCCATTGACCTACAGATAACTGAAGACATGATTTTATGATACGAAAGAGGTGAAATTCATGTGAGGGTTGCAAAAGCTTGTCTCACACAATATACCTGCAGTTCTATATTAATTATAAATTAGTGAAATGTACAAAACTTAACCAAAACTAACACATTATTAAAACATGTTTATGTAATGTATTAGAAACATTTTAAGGGCTTTTAAGAATGTACAACATTAACACGATTTAAAAAATGGGAAAAAGTATTTATTTACAAAGATAAATATTTATTCTCAGCTACCAAACTTTATTAGCTAGCTCATGCTTATTTTCTTGGTTGATGAAAAGTTAGTTGTTAGCTTTCTGTTCAAGCACTGTCCCCACAGTGACCACACTCCTACACTATAGTTCTCTGTAAGTGTTTTGTGCCTGTGAGCATTTAGATCTTACTTAAAGGCCAAGGTCACAAATCTCCCAATCATGAGTTTGTGTGTGTATGAGATCGACCACAGAAGAAGATCCTTCTTTTCCTCATCTGGTCAGGACTCTAATTACTAAGGGTGAATTCCGTTCACATGCTCAACTACAATCTACCATTATCCTCTCCCTACTGTATTCCCCTCCTTTACTGGACTTAAAAGAACTGTGAGAAAACGGTGCAGTCATCTGGTGAGAATTAAGGGTTTTGTGTTGAATTAAATAGAGAACTTTCAGGTTTCCATTGATGAATATACAAATGCTGGGATCGTGATGTTAACCACACTCTGAAAAAGGTGCCACAATAGGTTATTCATGGAAAAACCACCATGTATGGTGGCTTGAACAACTTTTTATGAGTTGGAATTTCAACAAGTTTTTGATGATGCCACAGAAAAAACTGTTGAATCATTTCCCACTATAAATGTTTAAGAGGAGGACTTTGTTGTGAACTGTTTAGTGTCAATGAACTCAGCAACCAAGAATTGAAGGGTTCTTAGGGAAAACTATTCATTGTTTTTCATCATTATAACGAGTATTTCCCATTCCGATTTAATTTATAAGCAAATAATAATAATTCAGACGTTGCTGCCATTTGAAAGCCTGAATGAAAATGCTGTTTGCAAATACTGACCATTTTCCATCACTATTTGTTTTATTTGTAGACTGATGTTGTAGTCTAAACATGTTTAAATAATACAATTAAATATCATTACGTTCATCATTTTCAACTTTTACTACTGATGACTTTTTCCACGTTAAATAATTTTCTTGTTAAACTTTTCAATTAGCAAAAATGTATAAAAAAACAAATTGTGTGTATTGTTCAGGACCTACTGAAGAAATAAATTACAAACTAATCCCTGGAGATTTCAAACAGGCACTTTTACAGTAACTACAGGCAAATGCATATGTGTAAAAGATTACTTTGCATTAGACAGATCTACTGACAATCTCATGCAAATCTCAGCTTTATGTCAAGACAATTCAGGAACATGACTGGCTCTTTTAAACTTGTCTATATGACCTCCTATGTGATGACAGAGGTGAGGTAAGGACAGGGTTCTAACCCAGTAACAGATTAATGCTCTCTAAGGCCACTTCTTGCTGGGAGTTTTCTCTAACTGGCTTCTGTTCAATACAACTGCACTTCCCTGAAATGAATGAATTACCAGACCCAAAGATGATCATGATAAAATGCTTATAGAGGTATACAAATCAGAATGGCGCATTGATAAATAAATTAAAATACAATTAAAAATGTTAACGAATGTTATACCTCTACTCAATATCATTTTGCTCAGTCAAACCCTCTTGTTGAGGCTTTCATACATACAAAGCCACAGCTTAAATAAATCATTGCTATAAGTTTGCTTACCCTTTGCTTTCTTGTGACTCTCAAGTGCAAAAAAATAGAGCAAAATCAGAAATAGATAATTACTCATAACCAAAATACTTTTGTATACATCCCCTTGCTGACACATTTTATTAAAATTAATTTCAGATATTGAAGACTAGCTGATCATTGACTTTAATAATTGTGTGACACACAAGCCACTATGATAGAAGTGTGACCTGAAGATCTGGCAACCGCAGCCCACATATGCCTCACAACACAAAGAAACTACGCCAGCTAATGCCCCCCGTATGAACCCACATTACTGCTTTGAAAGTGCATAACATTTGTTTCTGAATGTGTTGAAGAATTCATGTTCACCAT